>OMKL01007223.1:3872-14654 GCA_900302295.1 Parasudis fraserbrunneri
GGTACAGGAAGAACACAGAAATAGGGTACACCTACAATCACACACTCACACACACACACACACACACACACACACACACACACACACACCACATACACACACACACACACACACACACACACACGCACACACACAACCACACACACACACACACACACACATATACACACACACACACACACACACACACACACACACAAACACACATTTACTCACCAGCACACAGTGGATATTGTTGCCCCTCAGGTCTGTGTTCGGGGCCTGTAGTTGCCTCCAGTCTCTCCCTCTGTTGTAGGTGATATAAGTCTTCACTTGGTTATCCATCTTTTTGTTGGCAAGGAACATTCCTTTTATTCCTGCAACCTAGAAAATGAAAAAAACAAACAAGCAAGCAAACATATATCACCTTCAAATTACAATAGATAAGGAGTCTATAATAAACATGTCCATATCATTGTCCTATTGTAAAAGTGATTTTATAACACTGACACAACACTTTGAGTATTTTTTATGAATTTCGGGAGGAAGGAGCTTACACCAAAGATGCGGGTCATTAAGCACACCCCCCCTATTCCTGGCCCTTTGTTTCTCTCTCTCCTGCACTACATAACCCCACCCATACTTTGCAATGTGTCTTTACCTGGCCAAGCCACCTGATCGACCATATTGCCCCTCCTCACTGCACTGCTGGCTGCTCGCCATTCGCCCCCATCTCGCAAGCTTTCCTCTTTAAATACTCCCCTTTTCTAAGCCCTGTTATACATTTCTTCCAGGGCTGAATCCTGAGGGTAAGTTCATTTCACACCTATTAAACACTTGGTAAGTTAATTTATATATCTATGAATCACTTTCTCTGCCACCACGTCAATTATACTTGCATTTGCCTAACTATTTTCTCTTCCTCATTGCTAAATCTGTCTGTGGTCCTGAAAGGACCCCTGCCACCCCACCCTTAATTACTAGCCAATGCCTACAATCCAGGAGATAGCTCGATCGCCTCTATAGAGGGGTCAGGGAATCATTTTTCCCCATGTCTATCCCAATTTCGAGATATCTGTTTTTTTCACTTCCCTGTGGAATAGGGGTCTCTGACACGTCCAAACCTCTATTATACTCCCCTTAGGGCAAGCACTCGGCTTCCACTCAAGAGGCCACTCCACAGGGTTGGAGGCTGGATTGTGCTAATAGTGATCTTTTCCCCCTTCCGGAGGCCACTCCACAGGGTTGGAGGCTCGATTGTGCTAATGGAATTCTCTTCCCCCTTCTGGAGGGCCACTCCACCGGGTTGGAGGCTCGACTGTGCTAACGGAAATCTCTTTCCCCTTCTGGAGGGCCACTCCACCGGGTTGGAGGCTCGACTGTGCTAACGGAAATCTCTTTCCCCTTCTGGATGGCCACTCCACCGGGTTGGAGGCTCTACTGTGCTAACGGAAATCTCTTTCCCCTTCTGGAGGGCCACTCCACCAGGTTGGAGACCAGCGCCTATTTATAGCATTCTCATGATGTGTTTTGCGCATTGCGGGTTAATGTGATATGGCGCATTGCCACAGCTCATTGGCCACAATTGTAATTTAATGATAATCACCTGCTATTTGATTATAATCACCTGCTGTTTGCGACCAAGATGTCTGCGATCAAATACTATGAATAACGGAAGGTTCCCTTTCCCATCTTCCCTCTCCCCATCCTCTCCCCTGCCGAGTGCAATCAATCCATCATATTCCACATTACATTACACTGTATGTTCCGTGGCAAAACTGAAATATCCAAACATGCTTAGGCCTACTTCTTCTACATTTCCAGCAAAACACAATCCAGATACATACATCGAACAGGAAATTATTGATTGTCTAGAGACTAATCAATGTGTGTCTTAAATGAATCGGCCTCGTTCCTGGGGGGGCCTAAGAAATAGCTTAGCTTACTGGATTGAGTTAATGATAGTAACACTGGGCAGCGAGACTCCTCTCCTCCTCAATAATTGACAGATACTTCAATCTCGCCCGGAGCAGAGACTTAGCATATGCTACGTTTCAGGTGGCGACCTCAATCAAGCCAGTGGATTTGATTCTATCACTGAGGCCAAATGAAAGGTTCTAGACGCGGGTGGTATCATCAAAGGCTTAATTATTTAATTCGGAGGTACAGCATTATCCTGCAAACCCCCTCTTCAAACCATGGTGTGTGTGTAGCATGGTCTCTGTCTCCTTTTGTGTTAGGTGCATTTTGTGAACTAATATCTGGAGTTATTCATCAAAGAAAGGAATAATCTCAGCTCCTTAAAAATCTATACCTCTGAGCTCAGCCCCCTGTTGCCTTTGTTGGTGTCAGCACTTTGAAGCTGCTTCGTATTCACACAATGTGCTTTGAAAATAGTACAGCGCCAGGGTCTGCTTCCAATATGACATGGGTACGTTTTATCCTCTCTACCTCCGAGCTCTAAAATATTGATTGCGGGTTAATAATAAACTCCTGCACTCTGCAATTGCCTTCACTTGATGTTATTATCAAAGAAATCAAACAAAATATGTGCATAGCCAAATCCAAAATCAACATCATGCTCCGATGAGCTCCACACTCCACAGATCTCATATCAGGATCAGTTTTGCTAAAGCTCACAACATATTTTTTAACTGTGAAGATGAAGGAAAGACATGTATTTGACTCTGGTCACCCTAGTCTAGGGAACAATCATCAGAAGGAGAATCACTTTATTTGCCAGTGTAGATATACACCAGAATTTGACTTGGTTACCTGCATGCGCAAGAACATACAGCTACTCACGTTGTGAGAGGACAATACACAGGGTACACGACAGAGGAGATAGGGTGTATTATCTCACATAATGCAACGACAGTACTCTGACTAAACATAGCATATATAACACATCATCTATGTACACGAAAAATGTTTTAAATTGCACTTAAATCATAAGCATATGAATGTCTCAAGCTCAGTCATTGTGGCCCCCGTGGAGCATTGTTCATATGCACAGTCAAGAGGCTTTGTTGAGTAGATGGACGACCTGAGTCTTTGCAGCCCTGCTCTTGGCTCTCAGAATGTAATCATCCCTTAAAATGGACTTAGAAATGCTTAAAGATGTGTTGTGGATGCCTTAATCATCCTTAATCTCTGCACATAGCTCTTCATAATAATCACAACCGAAATTAATTCCTTAATTGTCCTTACTTTGCACTCTTAGTAGACATACCCCTTAAACATGCCTTGATTTCAGTCAGGGGTCAAACACCTTAATCAGTAATGTCTGGTAAGTAAATTAAAGAGCTTCATTTAAATTAAGAGGTTGTATCTGGTTTGTAAGGATAACATTCAGGAGTTTTGACCCCTTAATTTGACTTATTCCATGCGCAATTCTACTTAATTTCTTTCTTAATGCACCTTTATTCTTAATTAATTAATCAGGTTATTTTAAGGGAGCATTAACATGTAACACCTAACACTCAGTAGCACTCATTTAGTAGCACTTATCTAACCACTTAGATAAAGATATCATATCATATTCATATATACTCTAGTTAATCATCTGTATATTGTACATTGTATACAGCTACTGCACTTTACCGTAACATGTGCACTCTGGTTGGATGCCAAACTTATTTTCGTCGTATTGTACTCCTGTATAATGACAATACATTTGAATCTAAAAATTAAGGTGTAAAATGAAGAGATTCCCTCGCGTGAGATACACAGTTCATCAACCTGCTTGTGTTTGGTTGCTTACCTCATAGAGGTCGACCATGACGTTGCCCTCTGGACCCATACTGCTGACCACGTTCTCCAGGGCCAGTGTGTAGTAGACCCCGGCTGTCTCTGACACATACAGGTTATAGGTCTCATTCTGGTTCCACTCCTGGACGGCCGCCACCACACGGTTCTCATCAGTACTGATCACATGCAGGTCCTGGGAGACATGGGAGAAAGAGCAGAGGGAGAGTTATGTATTAATTTACAATTGTGATATCTCAATTGTATTGTATATAACATTTTTGAGATGTCTTTGTGTACCTAATACCTAATAAATACACTACTTATCCTATCTGCGACAATTTTTTTAAATTATCAATCTTTGGTCTATTCATTTTTTAATGTGCCTCTTTAAAGTTCTGATATATATATATTTTTTTTAATAAATATTACTTAATTAAGGCTATTCTCAATAGAATGAAATACATCAGCAGCTAACCTCTTGCTTGATTTGCTGTTGAATATAACTGACATTTCTATCTGGTTTCAGTGGAATCTTGTGCATTAAAAGGCAACAGCCATGACTACAGACTTTCTGTCAGGTTTGTTGCTGTGTTTGCAAATAGCAAAACATGGCCAAGATGAGCACTGGGCCTACAGTTTAGCTAAATAACTAGGGCTGACCCGAATGCTTCAATTGCTCATGGTAATCGATGTCAAAATCAGTATTCAAATGCTTCATTTTCATCTGCTTCTGCTTCTTCTGCTTCTGGTTTTGGTGATTTTTATTTTTATTATTTTTTTTTTTTACCACTCCAAAAATGTGCCTACATCAGCATTAGAAATAGCTTGTAGAAATAATAACCAAACATTTATTTTGAAAATCAGTTATTCTCATTCAAGGTCATTGTAAGAACTTTCAGAAAACCTCTTCTTCATTGCTCTTATTTAGCCACCACATTTAAACTTTTGCGCAGGAAGAATGAAGCTTTGATTATTCTATGATAATTACCACTGAAGCTTCGAAGCCCAAAAAACGGTAATCTGGACAGCCCTATAAATAACAATCCTTTGTATCTGCAAGTCCCAAATGCTTTTGTCTAAACATCTTTTTTCCATCAAAAGTGTCAGTCAAGACGTAAGTAATTCCTTGGCTTTAGTGACAGCTGACGGGATATCAGCTTAAGTCAGTAATACAAGGTTTGTGTTTGACGTTGCTGTCAAGTTGAAACCACCTATAGCTTGATTTCCTCACAATCATGGAACATACATTCTCATGCCTCAGCAGGACACACGCAACCTTTTTAGAAGAATACTATCTTTACATCCCCGCTGGGTTCAATCACATTTAATAATCCCAATCACTACCTTTCCCTAATCCACATATCTCTTAAGAAGAGGATGTTGCACTTAATAACTTGAAATTATGCTTGCCGGGCCGAGCTAATACAGAGGAGAGCATGCTGTTTGGTAGTGAGTTTCATCTACCTCTGACTGCGCCGATAATACCTTGGGTGAGCCGAGAGCGACCGTGGCGCCCAGGGCTTGATTGAATAAAACATGGTTAATTGTCAATGGGGATGTGACAAGGGAGGCCACAAGCACGCAGAGCTGCTTGGAATAACAATGCTGGAGACGCTGTGAGTTGCTTTTGGCCTTGATTCACTCATAAATAACAAAGAGAGGCACATAGAGCCAGCTGTGAAGTGCTGCAACTTGAGCCCACATTCTGGAAGAGTTGGCAGATGATTGTTCTGTGCTTTAAAATGCTGAACAGACTACACCATCCACTGGAAGTACCTCTGCTAACCCAAGTTACCATGTAATCATAAATGTCAAAAATACCAATTTATTTACTGAATCCTTTGGACGAATAATCATATACTGTGTGTCTATTTGAAGTTTTCAGGTGAACAATATTTCAAAACATAAGTATGGTGTACATTCCTGGTTAAAGGCAATATAGGTTTGGGTAATGTATCACATTCACACTCCAAGTGTTTTGGACTATTTACAACTGCAAATAATTGGACTGTCTAAAACATTTCAAAATGGACACATATGGCTCTTTGTCTCAAGAGTTGATTATTGTGATTAACGAGTTCGTATTAAGGAACGTTATCATCAAGTACTGATAAGATCATGTTTCATTGAATGTATGGCCATCATGTGGGGTGTGGGCTACCTTGGGCAAGGTGTATTTTGGCAGTTTCATGGGGGTAAATACATCTCTTTTGGCAGACACATAGTAGATTGGCCTCCCACCAGTCGACACCTGAGAGTGATAAAACCACTGAATGAAAACACGTGCAAAACTATAGTCAAGACAAATAAAGAAAATGTTAAAACACGTCAGTTACTGTTGCATAAAGCATGCCTCACATAACTGGTACTGATTAGGTTGCACAAAGAGCACCTTTCAAATAATGTCCTTGAAAAGTTCCTATATAAAACATCACATGTTCTCTCCAAACGTGGCAATTACCTACCTGCACAAACACATACTCATCTTGCACCACCAGGGAATTGGGGTCAATGTAGCCAGGGAACGGCTTGCCCTTGTTGGCATCCGTGCAGTTCTGCAGCTTGCAGGTGACATACAGTGCCTCTATACTCCCACACATGCACACACAAACACACACACACACACACACACACACACACACACACACACACACATACACACGTTAAGCCATGGCACCAATGATGGTATTAGCCCGTGGAGAAAGGCAGCCTTCACCCAGAGCTGAGCAGCCTCCATCAGCTTCTTACATTACCCGTGTCAATAAAGACATCCTGATAAGGGAGGAGGTGGGTGGAGGTAGAAGGCAGATGAGCAGAGAGGCCAATTGGTTTCTTTGCCTTCAATCGCGGTGTGCAGAGAGCCTGTCCCCACGTGTTAGCCTCTGCCAACTATGTGTCTGCTTCCTCCACATGTACATGATCAATAGTGATAGGCTTAAAGAGAGAAGGCTAGCTATGTCACAGGAACGCCTGATGCTAACTGTGTGTATAGTGGAAAGTTTCTATTGCCTTGACCTAAAGTGTGCTTTCTGTCACACACAAATAGATGGTTCAAATGAAGTACCTTTGAAGGCTACCTAAAAAGAATAGGAAATAGATTTTAACATAAAATATCACTAAGATGCAATGCCACTAATATTCCATTTACTCACTATTCACTAATATTTTGTTGCATGGGAAAATTGCAAAATTCTTAGTTTACTTCTCAGTTCCTGGAGTTTATAGCCAAGAGTTTCTGTTTTACTCACTAAGAAATTTACGGTATGCAAAGCAACTTTTGGCACAAGCATGCTCCCTTAAAGAACAAGGTGCACCAACAAAGCCCCATGACATCACCAGTTGCAAGGGCATGCTACACAGAGTCTTCAATACTCATCCACTAAGGGCTGGCAGAAACCAGGGCTCATTGTTTTATCCTAAGATGTTGTAGGATGGAATACCCTTTCCTTTAATTTATCCCACTTTAAAATATATTCTAGGATGGAATACCATTTCCTTTGTTTTATCCCACTTTAAAATATATCCTAGGATGGAATACCCTTTCCTTTATTTTATCCCACTTTAAAATATATTCTAGGATGGAATACTCTTTCCTTTATATTCTACAATGGAACATAATTTCCTTTATATTCTAGGATGGAACATCCGTGCCTTTATATTCTAGGATGGAATACCCTTTCCTTTATATTCTAGGATGGAATACCCTTTCCTTTATATTCTATGATGGAATACCCTTTCCTTTATTTGCCTTACTTGTGGGCCACAGACAATGCCTGTGTCTAGCAGCAATGAGTAACCGTTCTGAATAGCCAAACTGATCACATTGTGCAAGCTTTTTGGACTTACCACCACCACCTTTCCAAAGATATTATTTACGCTACAGTTTCACTACAGAGTTGACATGGCAAAGTGTTAGTGAATTGGGCGCTACCTAAAATTGACATGGCCTTATCTACAACCCAACAAACATGTCGCTGCAATGCTGCATGTAAGTTGTTTCCAGGTCATATTGCTATAGGCTGTTGAGTTCAGAGAGTGTATCAAGTCAAACATAGGAATTCAACCAACTAAATGAAGACCCACCAAGTTCATTGTCATTCAGGAGAGTGAATGATATTTCTCTATACCCACGTGCGCACCACCAAGCCAAATAACTTGCTTTTAAAAAGGCATTCTACCTTAATATATGCATTACTTTTCCCTCCGTCGTCATTGTGTGTCCCTGCACTTGGGTATTTCCACTGTCCCCTCACATTACCCTTCAACGGCATCGTCCACACAACTCCAATTCATCTCCACTTTAGCACAAGGCCCACGGTACAGTACAAAAGACACCTGAAAATGGAGCGGTGAACTCGGAATTCAATTACTCACGTCCTTCAGAGATGCTGGTTTCCAGGTGAATTAAGCCTGCTTCTTTGTCCAAACCCATTTTGGACCTGCAAGGGAGACAAATGTGTTTCAGGAGCATCACCATCAGTCTTTTGGCCAGGTAATACAGGGCAGGCGGGTAGCAGCTGATATGGGAGATTGCTCGCTGCAATGCCAAATAAATTCATAACAACACAGCGGCAATGTCAAGTGCTACAGTATGACCACTGAGGTAAAAATGCTCCTTGGCTTTGGAATAACCCTATCTTTGCCTTCAACGCAAATAAAACATTTTAAGTGACAGGAGAGGAACCTCAGGTGTAACTTGTGATCTTACTGTTCAAGGCCCAACCTCATAAATGGCCCTCTGTCTCTCTTTCCCCACAAACAGATTGAGGAAGGCATATTCTGACATCATTAGGAGAGGAAAAGCCATTGATTCACTCCTACTACTGTAGGAATGCCCACAGACAGAATTGCATATAATCATTACAGCATGAAATATGGATTAAAAGGACTGTGGAATCAGAAGAGAAGCAACGGCAACACACGCACACACAGACAGAGATGGAAATATAGAGAGCGGCGAGAAAGAGAGAAAGACGGGAAAGAGAGAAAAGGTGAGAGAGATAAAGAGAGAGAGAGAGAAAGAGAGGAGACAAGAGAGATATAATGTGTGGGCTACCTCGGCTCCTTATTATAACACTTATTGGTAGTATTGGTGATTTCCCAGATGAAACACAGCTCTGAAAAGGATGACCTACTTATTTTCAGGTCTAGCAAGCTACATTTCCATTTCCATTGAATACTCCAGTCAGGTATCCAGGAACAGTGCAGGGGATGCGGCAACAAAGTATTTGAGTTAGTGGAACCGTGGTTTGCTTAAACTTCCCTTTCTTGATAGTCACCGTTGAGAAGAAAAACTCAGCTTCTATGTTGTGGGAATATACCAGACTTTAGGTTTGACATTGATTTGTACAGCTGTGTGATATCTATATATGAGCCCAGTGTTTGGCATATTACCAGGAATGAAATAGTCATGAGATGGAGCTGTTGCTTAACAAAAAACACCAGAGAAGCAGCTCTGTATGTTTTTTTTTTGTGAGAATCGGTGGGGTAATATGCATTATGCAAATATTTCATGCCAGCTCTGGCTAAGCTAATGAACTGATTAGCTGCATGCTAATATATTTCAAATGTTGTTTGTTGAAGTTGGGGAGGCATACTTACACTGCACATCCCACCTGTGCTGTTTGATGAAAACATTGTGGTGAGAGGCAATCTTACCGTGCATCCCACCCGTGCTATTTCACAAAAACATTGTCGAGGCTACATTTGTGAGTTGTGATCAGGTTGTAAACCTACTTAAGAATCAACATCTTTGTTGTATGTCTGGTGGCCAAAACGTAGCTAGGCTGAACGTTTCCCCTGCAGCGTTATTACCAGGTCTACACACCTCTCACACAGCAGGCATCTTAAAATAGAACTCTGTCTGCCGCTGCAGAAGCAGCCCTCAAGGCTCTCTTCACTCCTGGCTGCCTAGCTTGTTACCACTTTGACAGTTCCTCTGCAGTTTGCAGGATGAAAGCTTTTTGTTACATATTAGTTACAGGGGCCGGGCAGTCATGTTAAAAATTATTGACTTGGACAGCTTCTGTTTGGTGGTCATGAGACCGGCTATAGTTGGAGAAAAGATTGGAGACCAGGGAGAGAAGACACAAAACTCAATTAGCGAGGGGTCAGCAAACATGACATCAAGATAGTTAGGTTCACTCTACTTGGTGAATTACCTCAATGGAAATGCAACAAAGTTACAACAGAAATGTACGGTAATCTATCATATCAAAACATCTGAAAATACAGTAATCTGCGTTAGAAAGTCTTGCTCATGGAAAATCAACAGAGTATCTGTATTGAGTATTGAGAGTATTGAGATTATGTATTCAATATACAGTGCCAAATAACCTTTATTAGAAAGCAAAGCACAGTGTTAGTAGCCTAATGTATCCTGTCTGCCACTGAGAAAGATCAGGCATGTCAGACACATGAATAATGAACTCAAAACCTACCCTGGCTATTCTCCTCTTCAGATTGTGTGAGGTAATGTCTTAGTTCATCTAGAGTATTCTCAGATAGATCCACTAGACAAAGCTAAAGAGGTTATTTACAAATGTTTTAGTGCTATTCTCCACATAGCCTCATCCATGTCCATATAAATGGTTGTAGTGCTTACCAGTAGAATCGATTGGGGGCCACTCTCTCATGAACCAGTTGCCACTTTCTCCCAAATTCCACTGAGCTGTAGAGCTGTGGTAGACAGCAAATCAAAAATTACCATTCATAAAATGTCATTTTGTAACACACACACACACACAAACACACACACACACACACACACACACACACACACACAGATAGACTTTACACACACCTTTAACCATTAGTTTCATCTCCATTCACTCCATCGCTCCACCTTCATTCAGTTCATCCACTGAGTTGAGAAAAAAACTAAAAGAAAAACCCCCGTCAGCTTATCAGAATGTGAAGATGGTATAATCCTGTCTGTACAGCTGTTGCAGTTCTTAATCAATGTACCTCGCTCTCCCCACTCCGCCCGACCGCCTCTCGCTGCAACTTTCCCAGAACTAATTGTGGAGATGTTTTATAGAGATAGGCGCTGTC
>OMKL01007233.1:3887-24014 GCA_900302295.1 Parasudis fraserbrunneri
GGGGGGGGGGGGGGGGGGGTTAGTGTGATCAATGATGATGTTGCTTTAATTTCAATTAAAATTAAAGATTTTCATGTAATCTTTCAAGTCGGATTAGCCCCTAGTGCATTCAAGGGTGATTGATTTTGAGTCAATGGTGCAGGGTAATTGAACACTTCCTTTATGTAAGATAAGCTTAGAGGCCACATATGTCACAATTTCCTCATATCAGGGAGATGATTCAAGGAGGAACAGTTAAATGCATTAAATTGAGGAACATACTGTATTTGTTCTTTTGTTTCTTGTGATTTTGTCATGTCTACAAGTCATCAACAGCATATTTGGTGATAACTTCCACCCCATCAGTCCACTATGTGAAAATGATTTCCCTGACACAAAAACAAAATGAAATCTAATTAATTAAATTAAACAAAATAAGATTTAAAAAGAAAAAAAAGAAAAAAGAAAGTGAAACGAGATTCATTACATCGAGAACGGGAGCCAACAATTTTGTGACATTTAAAATGATTTTTTTTCCCCCTCTTGCTGCATGGGTAGCCAAGGTGTGTTCAGTGCTGACCAAGCCATGTACACTACCGCAGGGTGGACAGCCAGAGACATGAGAAGGGGAAGAAGAGCGCTAGAGCGGGTGACTCAACTCCCTTATCCTGCACACTCCTACATAGCCTCTGCCCTAAAAGTTTTGACCATTGCTTGTGTAGTTAATGGATATCTGTAAGTGGGCGGTCTGTTGTGCTCATGCTTGAAGATTGTTGGATAAGACTAAGGTAGCTCATCTCTGTGCTGGATGTTGTATGATGTGCACCTCATCACAGACAATCTATCTCAACTGTCTTATCTACTGATACATCCTTCCATTGCTTCCCTTTTGAAAACTACCATCCAAATAAAAAGCCAAATTTCAGAGGACTTTCACAAGAAAATACCTTTTACTACAGACAGGCAAAACAACCTTAATCATGTGCAACATTGTGAATAATAACAACAAGTCCTGAAGATACTTGATGACATTTGACAGGAAACATTTGGGATACTCTACAACACGCTGGCGACTCACGCCAGAGCAGCCCCGGTCTAGGTAGGAGAGGTGAGCGCAGACGAGCGCATCTGCAAGTAAATGAGACAACTACAAAAGGGACCAGACAAAAAGCCATGTCAGATCCCCTGGAAAATGGGAAATCATTTAGGCCCAAGTCATCAAAGTACAGCCTGTCTAATTCATATAATGACTGACACCCCTGGCTGGCACACCATCTCCGCAGGAATCTGCGATTATGGACTGAAAATACTACAGCGTTGCAGCTATCGCTGAATACAAGGAAGGTCTGCATTCATTACCGTGTAACATCATGTTGCTTACAGTTTGTCTTTGTGCTGCAGATACGTGGTCTACATCATTTGAATTCATATGTTCTGATGTAGGCCAATAAATGAATAACGAATAGGCTATGTATGCAATAGTCCACACACACTGTAGGCAACATCGCGCTGTCAAAACAAAGTCAAGCCTTCCCTAACCAGCAAGGTACACAGATTTCAAGACACCAAATAATCTATTACTCTATACCCGGTCAATTGAATATCTAGCCCACAGCACAAACGAGTCACGTCCCAATGTCAAATTTTAATGTGATAAAGTGTCAAATGTGATCAACGACACTGGTGTTTTCGTGGTATTAAAACACCCACAGAATAGTTACATTTCTGTATCAATATCAGCACGGAAAAACTCTGGAGAGCTCCGGGTCGCTCGCTCGCGGGAGATGGCGAACAGTCACCATAATGAGAGGATGACAATTGCCTCTCAGGTGATCCGTCTATAGTCTATCCACATACAAACACATGATCAAACAGAATTTCATGATTTCCAAAGACCGAATGATTTGTAACTGAATCGGATGTTTTACAACGAGGTCTAATGTTTGGTCATATCATTTGACAAGAGAATTCCACATCGAATGCTTGGGCTGCGTCGTTCATTCGCACTCGTACGAGCACAATGTGGCAAAACTGCCGCGTCCGTCACATCTTCGGCGATAAGGTAGTCGACATCAATCGAAAGCCAAAATGTCAAGGAACATACAAACAAAACTCCAAGGGCCATTCTTTTTCATCAATCCATAAATAGACCACCGGGTACCCTTCATTATATGTGACGTGGTTTACAAACACATAAAGCGATCCATTTCACCAGCTGATGATAGCTACGTTACAGCAACGGACATTGATTGCACTGAGTAACTCACAAATGTTTTCATAAAAAGTAGCCAACTGGACAACTAACAGAGGGGTGGGCAACACTGAACTTATGGATAGGCTAGTGCTGGAACGAGCGCCACTACACAAGAGGGCAAACAATATTCAACTCTAATGTCCAATACCACGAATAATTTTCAGATCCCTGCGCAGCAAAGTCTCCGCGAAGCCTCTGCATTACTCGCAGTGGTTTACATGTTTAGGCAGGCTACTGTATTTATCTCCGACCGACCGACCGACCGACGTTAAGTGTTCAGTCTAGTATCGGCCCTTTGCAGAACCGCTTCTGTGTTGAAAGGCATTCACGAGCCCGACCCCAATCGATTCTTCTCGTCCCCAGACTCCCCAAATACTGAATAATTCTAAAGGTAATTAGCAAGCAAGATAAGATGTCTTATGACACAAACAGTTACGAACCCGTTCGTCCAAATGGCATATGCACAACGTACACCCCGACTCAAGTAAATATCCAGGCTTTCGCTCTCCTGTCCGTTGCTGTTCACTAATCTCGACGGTTTTCGGTTCTAAAAGTCCGGGGGGTTCGTCAAGACAGTCCGTACCGTATCTCCAGTCTCCAGTCTGGTGGGAGAGAGGGGCAGAAGGTGGACATATACTCTGGGATATGTAGTGTCTGACTATCCACGCCCAGGATTACAAACTCCCGAGGTGGGAGGAGTATGGACTGCAGGTACCAGCATGCAAAGCGAACTCCAGCCGCTCAAGGGGAAAGAGGGATCGCAACCAGAGAGTGTAACGGTGCGCTAAACTGAAAAGGCTTATCGAAGTAACAAAGTGATCAATTGTAATTTTTACAAAAATTGACCAAGTTTGATTGAACGAGTGTATGCATGTGATTAACTAACAATTCAATTAAGATAATCACACACGTGGGAGATGGTTGCTGAGTGGAATTGCCAAATACAAAAAAGAGTGGGAGAGGTATTGGTTCTATTGCAGCGGAATTAACACGAGGAAGCAAGATTGTGGGGCACTCGGATTACACGTTGTAAATGTGACGGCCTGGAGTTTCATATAATAAAACACGACCAACACATAGTAGACGGAGGGTACATTCAAGTCTTAAACACACTATATTTTCATCAGAGAAGCTCTTACAGTCTGAGCCAGGTCTTTCAAGATGTTCTCGCCATTTGTGTTGATGATCTAATTTTAAATGATGACGCCTAGCCTCCAATACTCTGCCCCAAACATTGTCATTTTTAGGCACAACACATCATCTCTGGAAACACAAAATAAGCTTCTTTATAAAGGGAGCCCTTCTTGCAAATTCCCAAACCAAACTCTAATTATGTATTTTCTGCAGTTCATAACTGATGTAAAATAAGTATTCATTTTTTGATAGATCTTTAGCAAATAGCAACAGCTATTTAAAAAACCTCTTTGTTTCTGCAGTATTTGTCTCTGCCCTCCATCTTCTTACATTCCACTGGATGTGCTTATTCTCAAACATAGGCTTCACTTGCCAATAATGACCCTCATGCAATCTTAAGTCTTATTACCATCTCTAGTATGACTATTCACTGATCACTGAATTTGACCAACCTATACCCATACCTACTGGGCCTGATCCAGCCTGCTTGTTTCATGATGGGCCAGGCTATAATTTTTCATAAGTCCATCAGGCTTGATCAGGTTGGGTTTCGACAATGCAGACCTTTTCCGCCAGCAAAGCTGCAGATAGTAATCAAACATACAGTACAGAACAGTGAGTCCCCTCTCCAAAGAAAGACATATTGCAGTGCACTGTCACACTGTCTCAAATTTGATTATTCTTCCTCACACCACATCACAATCTGACCAATTCATAATGACAATGGCCTTCGTCCTATGGACAAACATCAAGTCATATAGAACAACAACTTCATTCAGTATTTCATACAGGTTCTTCATTCATATGTGGAGGTGGCCAGGGCAGACAGAAGCGCAGTCTCACGGCTGAAAGATGTGTACACATGCACCATATTAAGCACTTTTATTATGTTATTTGATCAGTTTAGGGAATATATTTGTGGTGGCCAGCTGAGACCGTGCGGGGCCACCACAAATAGGTCTACATGTGGAAAACATTGTCACGACGTGATTACAGTTGTTTACTGCATTTAATGTGAGGTGTTAAAGCCACTGTCTGCATGGAGATAAGGGTCCACTGTTCACATTTTTTCTCACTGATCTGGTCAGACCAGTAGGTCAAAAATCAACAGGCCCCAAAGCACTTTATAGTATATCCTCAAACAAATACCTGTGGCCTAATTCTGTTCACAGGGAGAGGTGGAATAAAATAAAATAAAAATGGGACTGAACTGTTATTCCCAAGTGTGCTAATAACACACTAATAATTTGGGGTAAATGCAAGCAAAATGCTTGTACCCTTGAGGCCAGTGGACCATCCTTATTGTTGGACCTTGAATATGCACCATGCAAATTTGAGATGCCAACAAACATGCAGAGCAAAGAGTTCTAAAGATCTGTAACGGTCAGAAAGGGACCTTCCATGCAGGCAACATCATATTCACATATATGATATGTGATGAAATAAAATCTATAGGTTATCTGTCACACAACAATGCTCTACATTTCAACTATGATAAATTAGGTCCTGCACTTTGAGGCACAATAAAAGCTTAATATTTAGTAACATCTGGTTCCAACACAACAAAACAAATATAAATGCAAAGGCGTTGAATAGGAGATGTCTGTATGAGAGTGTGCATAAACTGGATTATCAACATCACTAATTTGCAGTTACAGGCTATATTTGTTCCTCATGAAATAATCGTGTTTTGGCACAGTAGATTCCGTTTCCCAAAACAGGTGACCTCGCTATAATTAGGCCACCTGACTTACCTAAATCACGTAAAATAGTAGTAAGGGTGTCCATAATTTCTTTAGGCCTACTAATTTACCTCGCACTTTTCCCATGTTTGTGGTTGGATTAACACGTACAGCTTCATAAAACGTGAAATCATTGTGGAAGTAGGCCTAATATAGTTTGTTTATTGCTATCCATGACCTATTTCTTTTCTGACAACTGGGCGGCTGCAGCGCAGCGATCCTGCACAACCAATGAGAGCGTTCGAGTAAACTATTTCGCTGCTTTTCAATCGTGAGTGGAATCGGTGTCTGGGAGCTTTAACATGCCCTTCTACTCGGTAATGGCAGCGAATGCTGCGTGCAAGAAGCCAATCCGTTGACAGGTGGCCAAATGTGAAATTAGGAAAGCATAACTCCTATCAAAATGGGCACATTGTAGAACACCATATCAGTGTAAACAAGAGACCACTAAGTAGGCAGTTGACACATCTCATTGTGTCTGAGGTGGGGGTTACCCGGAGACCTCAACGGCCGCGCAGGATCCCGGTAGTGACCGGCTGCTTGGGGCTTCACCAATTATAGACGAGTTTGGGTCACGAGCTCTACAGCGGATGTTTGTACCCATACGATTTAAAACACTTGTCATGCACACACAATGTATGGATATATGCGATTCTGCACATGTATTATAGCAACTGTGAGCATGGATGAAGGCACTGTTTACTTCGAAGGCCTGGTTTTAAGAATGTCATCTCAAAGTAGGTATACATGCATGGTCATCTGTCATATTTGGGATTATAACGCCTATTTAGGCCGCCATGGTAAAGATGATGTCCCGTCCGAGTTCCTGGTTCACCTGGACAATACTGCGTGCTGAGGATGTGGAGGTGGGGGCTAGCGTTAAGTAAAAGTCAGGCACATAGGTAGTCTCCATGTTAGTTATCGTGAACGGGATAAGGGATCACTGAAACAATCAGAGGTAATAATCGCCAGGTTAATGGTGTCATCATGCCTGGCTAGATACTGGCAGAGGTGAAATTATATGTTTGAAAGGGAAATTCATCCCTACAGTGTCATAGTGTTTGGATAGCCTACTGCAAATATCATGTATGTCATCACGAGGTAGAACTTGGGTCTCCATACATGTGACACGTTTCCATATAATGCAATGGAATAGAGCAAGACATAGCCTAGCCCAAATACTCTGCCACTCTAAGACATTAAAAACTTGAAAAATACAGATATCCAGGTCAAAGTTTGTCAGAGTTTACTTGCCCTCAATGGCGTTGTGCAATGCCCCCTTTAATGCCCCCTGCTCGCCCGTAACGCCTTTGTTATTAGTAATCGCATGGTATTGCACCGCCTTACCTTGCGCTCCAAACTGCCTATAGTTGCAAAGCTTGCACACAGCGCAACAAGCTATTGTTCTCTACTGTGATACTTCCGTGAGGGGCCATGGATGTGATTTTGAAGTAGAATGAATACAGTATGCAATTTTGGCTTGTCCTCGCGATCTTCCCTCATTGCCAGTTTTCGGTCTGCAGCAGCTGGAGATGAAAAATCGCGCACCCTGGGTCCTAGCGCCGGGTAAAGCCCTACAGGTGAATAACAAACGGCTTGAGACTGGATGGGCCTACATCATTAATTGGATGTGACTTCACTAGCGTCGAGTAAATAATCTATTTGAGCAGCCTACCATTTCACCATTCAGCCAAATAGTGAAAACAATTTTTTGATCAATCCACTTTTTGATTGTTTGTTTTTTGGACCATATAAATGTGGGGTATGTATACATACATTATTGAAGTTTGACCTGTAGATGTAAATTAAGATTTTTTGAACTTTCTTAACCAATTGTAAATTAGAATATTAATCTGTTTTACTCCAGTGTTTACAAAATTACCCACGTAATCAAACTTTTTACCACCTTTTTCTGTGGCTCCCTTCTTTCTGGTCTGACTCAGAGTTCTAGGTTTGACCTTGGACAAGGCGGTGCAGCATCTGTTTTTTGTGTAGGTGACAACTACCAGATAAGGAATTCAGAGTTTCAAGTGTGGTTGCTTTGGGTGTTGGGTGGGGGGGTTATACAGTATATGTATGTAAAGACTGATGACAGATTAAAGGAAAAACATGAATAAATGAGTGGAGAAACACAACAAATGCTGTGGGGGGCATTTTCCTGGCATGGTTTGGGTCCACTTGTCCCCTCAGAGGGAAGGGTTGCTGCAAATCAACACAAAGTTATTCGGAGTGATCACCTTTATCCTGCGATGAAACATTGACATCCTGATGGGAGTGGTGTGTGCCAGGATGATAACGCCCCTCATGCACAGGGCACGAGGGGTCACTGAATGGTTTGCCGAGTATGAAGATGATGTGAATCATATGCTATGGCCTTTGCAGTCACTGGATCTCAACCCAATTGAACACCTATGGGTTAGACAGCGCTCTCCACCACCATCATCAAATCACCAAATAGGGGAATATCTTTTGGAAGACTGGTGTTCCATCCCTCCAGTGGAGTTCCAGATACTTGTAGAATCTATGCCATGGTGCACTGAAGCTGTTCTGGCAGTTCGCAGTGGCCCAACACCCTACTAAGACACTTGATGTTGGTTTTTCTTTTAATTTGTCACCCGTATAGCAGGTGCAGCACCATTAAAAACTCAGTAAAGTGTTAGTCTGTGTATCAAGAGCTCAGTCCATCAACTAGAGAATGCAAACATGTCTTGCTGTTGATTTTATTATTTATTTATTTATTTATTTATTTTCAGTGGTGGGGCAACTCATTTGTTTAGGTTTGGATCACTGATTGGGCATTTAATTATGTTTTTGCTGCAGATTTTCATATGTAGCCCTATAAGTTCATTAAAATCTTGAAATTTAATTTGACCATGGACTCAAATATCAGAGTAGCACGTGTAGTTTATCTTAAGGCTAAGAATAGTCCAACTTCACTTTTAGGGCTGTCCTTGACTAAGGAAGTTCTCAGTCGACTAATAGTCATAGAGCTTTGCAGACTAATCGATTAGCCTATCTGATTTAATCCAAAAATCTGTCAAATCTGAGTTTCCCGCATGTAATAATGCAGAGGGACCTCTTTAAATCTCGGCTGTAGGTTTAAAAGGGTAAATGTAGGAACTATTTTCTACCGAAGTACACCCCTCATAATAATGAATTGGGGTGTACTTCAGTAGAAAATAGTTCCTATACATGAAACTGTTCACAACAAGGTCTGTGGATTATCTTGTGTAACCGGGTCATTATTTCTGGAAAGAGAGATTGCTTTTGAGTTTTTCAAATGGATTTTGTTGGTGCTTTGAGAACCGCAAACTGAGTGCCATTCACCTCCATTGTATTGGAGTGACGGCAGATATCTCCAAAACTTGGTGAATCACACCAAAACTATCTGGATGGACTCTGCGTAAGGGGGAAAATATGTTTTTCTTTTGTTTTTTCTTTTTATTTTGGGTGAACTGCCCCTTTAACAATTTGTATAGACTGACTCACAGGATGTTGGCCATGCATATAGCTGACTGTTTCAATTAGAATTCATTTTTAATTTAATTATTTTTTCCTTTTCTTTTTTTCAAAATCACTGTCTCTAGGATCAACAACAACAACAACAACAAGCCATCATGCTAGCAAGCCACACTCTCATAATGGAAAACTTTGACAAAGAAACATTTCTCCCCAATGCTATTTTGCAAGGTGGATTTTGGGCTTCATGCCACCGTAGACAATTGTGATTAGTTTAATACAAAAAAATAACTTTTTTCCCCTGCAAAACGATATTGGCCAGACCTTTCTCCTGTGCTGGCCCAACGTTAAAACATAGTGTGGAGATAGGTCTGGCAATGCAAGACTACAACTTGAATGCTGATAATATACAACTGTAAGGGCCAAGACTTTTTGTCAACCAATTAAATAAAATGACAAACCCTAGACAATGCATAGAATGACCTGGCAGTGGCAACACCACATGGTTGCAAACTGTCACAGGGGCACATTACAATGTGATGCATCTGACCAGCTTACCAGAGGTGAAGCCCACTTTTCATTTGAAAATGATGTGCCTCTCCACTCAATGAGGTGGGCAGCTCAGAGTGAAAGCAACAAAGCAGGGCTGTCAAAGCACCAGATAAAGACAACTTGGGGAGTGGTTCATGTGAAATAGCTGAAGTTGCAAATTATTGATTAAATACAAACCAGGCAACCAATACATGTCATCCCCACAAATGATGCAGTCACCCTCTGGGGCAATCAATGGCAAAAATGTCACCATATTGAGTATTCATAGTATTCAATGGCAAAAATGTCACCATATTGAGTATTCATAGTATTCAATGGCAAACGTGTCACCATATGGAGTATTCATATTATTCAATGGCAAAAATGTCACCATATTGAGTATTCATGGTATTCTCATGACATGTCTTGCCAACCAATATGGTGCAATGCCACAGCTCATTGGTCAATGGCCACTTTTGTCATTTAATGATAATCACCTACTTGTGATTACAATCACCTATTATTTGACGGCTAAGATGTCTGCGATATGAAGAGGCTAGTATCTCAGTCTGCTTTGACTATGTACCAAGTTTAATGTTGTTAGGTAAAAAAAATGAAAAAGTCTTAGGGGAAGAAGAAATGCAAAATGGCAGCTAATCCAATGTGGTGTATGGTACCAGAGGCTAATTTATAGCGTAAGGATGGCTGGACATGTGCACCAAATTTCACGGCACTCAAACTTGCGGTGTGGTAGATATGGAGAGATAAGATTTTGAATTTTAACATGTAATTTTAGTGCCTTCCTCTGGCCAGTCAGTCCAGTTTTGTGATGGCAAGATGCATCATTCCCTCAAGTTTTGTCAAAATCAGATCAGTGGTGTCTGAGATATTGCTTGATGAACAGACGGATGATGCAGCACCTGTAATTTTGTAAATGCCGAAAATTAAAGTAAATTCAAATAGACAATGAATCGAAATTTAGAGGCAGTGAAAATGCATACAAAGTCAATGGAAAGAGGCGAACGGAGTGAGACAGGCACAGCTTCACTCCAGGAGACACGAATGCATTTGTGTGCCTAACTTCATAATGAATATGAGACAGAATGCACAGTAGCCTAGATATTGAATAGGTTACATTTAGAAATTGTCCCATTTTTGGAGGCTAAACGTCAACAATGCTAATGTTGAGACAAAGCATGTCTTCAAGCCAATTTTGCCAGTTATTGTTCAAGTCCACCAGCCAAACTGACACAAGTAAAGCGAGACAACATCTATCTCCGCGCTAGACGTTATTGTCGAATCAAGATGGATCATTCCCCTAGCCTTGCAAACCAGAAGAATCTCACCAGGTGTTCTTACCATCAGATTCGTCTGGCCTCCGTTCCCATCCAACAGCTGAGGCGGGCCCGTCATCAGCATTGCCGGGCCACACAGTTTGGGATGCTGATTTGGGGTTGCTGACTCAAACTAGCAGACACAGCAGAATCATAAATAACGGCAGCCTTTGGAGTACATCATTGTGAGTCGTACGGATGGAGTTATAGCTTCTGGTATACAAAAATTGGATTACAGTGTAACAAACAGTGCAGCGATTTTCAGTGACAACACGGCCCGTGGGCACACGCATGCAAGCAGTGTCCAGTGCCGGCGTCTTCACATGACTTCTTGTTTTGACTGGTTTGGTATTAGCGTAATAGCAGGCAGCAACACCCCCCAATTGAAATGGCTCTCTCAGATTGGGAGGCCAGATGAATCTGGCTGTCAACAACTTGCAGGGATGCACCAATGCTACTTTTTCACTGCCAATACAAATTTGGAGCACAAAACCTTCATTGCTGGCTGATGATACCAAGTCCTGATCTGATCCATCGCTTTTACTGAATAGTATGGACTTAAACCATCAGTCTGGGGTCAAAAATGATTGAGATATACTTTATGATAAAATATTCCCCATTTGAGAGATCTAACATTCAGCAAATCAAGTGACTTTGCTTTGATTTCTAGCATATTAGACGTTTTTTGGTATTGGTATTGGGGAAAGTGTCTGATACCCTATTTTAGCCTGGAATTGGACTAATATCTGATACCAGTATCAGCTTCAGTGCATCTCTCCTCGCGAGGCTATCATTCCCCCGAGTTTTGTCAAAATCAGACCATTGGTGTCTGAGATATTGCACATGATGGATTAACAGATACTGCTCTCTAGAGCTGGGCAATAAATTGATTCAATCGATTAATTTGAATTTACATTTTAAAACGATGCAAAACCGTCTGAATCGTAAAATCGAGATTTAAAGTATGACTGTTATAATGGGGGGGATATACAGCCGCTAAGCACTCTGTAAAACAAGCCCCAATCCAATGAGTTGCGTGTTTGCTCATTAGAAGGGACTTCATTCACTCACAGCAGTTCACCAAAAGACAAACTCAATTAAATAGCTTACAATACTGTCATGTATTTATGTAAAAAAGAAAAAAAAAGAAAAAGAAAAACGCACAATTATGAGAGCCTTGCAAGTGCTGTTATTTGTCTGTTATTGTAAAAAAAAAATGTATAAGGAAAACACTTATTTGAATTATGTCTTGGTCTTTTTTTTGTTTGTTTAGTGACAAACAACAATGTGAATCGTGAATCACGATTTTATTTTTTGGCCATATCGCCCAGCCCTACCACTTTCCCCATCAAACAATCGCCATTCGTGCTAAAGGCAACATATCTTTCTATTTCCACAACCTTAAGAAGTTGCTGAGGTATCATTGCCCTTATGTCCCCACAATCCTTGTCCTGCTTTCCTTCCATGCAGAAAATAGGTAGGCTTAAGTGACAAGTCACTAGCATACAGAAGCCCAATTCTACAAATAAACATGAAGGTGATTTGGTCCATCTGATAAACGCAAAAAAAAAATCACTGTAAAATGTCAATAGGACTTTTATTAATGCTGACACATACTATGCAAGTCATGAACATATGGAATAATTTTTTTCCACAAATAGTGCATCTTCTAAATGTTAGGTCCAGTGACGCAGTGGTAAAATTAATGGTAGGTAAACTATGAACACCTGTCAATGATCACAGTAACACTAATATTAACCAATACCAAAACTACATAATATGTTGTTAAGAATAGCATTTATTTATTTTTCCTAAAAAATACCATATGATGTAATTTGCAACAATCCGATACCAATTATTATAGACCTGATCTATATGAATTCAATCACATATTAATATCAGCTTAAAATGCTTGGTAACTGTATTTCACAAATAAACAGGTGGGTCAACTGAATTTAGGTAGGTTTACCCTCCACTCTATATCCCCAGTTAGGTCCAATACATGATGTAGGCTAACCTAAGCTTTAAGAATAGGTAGCTAAGCTTTAAGAATAAGGGCAAACGAGGTCATCTGAACGAGCTATCCGACTTCACCACATTTTTCTTTTTTGCTGATTACCAGCTAACCTAAGTAACTTGAACCAGCAGGAACACCTGAACAAGATACTGAAACAAACATGCCGGTCTGACTTTAGTCCCTAAACTGCGCATACAAGCCAACTGACGGAGACTGATAAACGTTATGTATGGCAACACGGATCGTGTATGTGGGCTGTGTTGAACGGAGTGTGAAGAAAGGTCTGGGCAATGCGAGACTACGGTGGAGTGCAGCACATAACATAACAGGAAAACACACACGGAATTGACGACGATGTATCCGCTACGATATTCAAACCTACGCACAAATTAATATTCTAAAGCCGTGATCTGTACAAAATAGCCACAATGCAACACAAAAATATATTACTACACATAGATTAGAACATTTCCCAATTCACTCGAAATTGAATTTTCTCTACACGTCTAGTGGTGATACAGATTTGGAAAACCTTGCTCGCAACCGCCAGCACCAAATGGTTCCATAGTGTAGCGGTTATCACGTCTGCTTTACACGCAGAAGGTCCTGGGTTCGAGCCCCAGTGGAACCATTATTTTCCCCCCTTATGATGTCCCATTTTACATACTGTAATTCATTTCAACGTCACAGTAGAGCCTAGAATTATAAGATAATAGACCCTTTTGACAGCAGCTACTTTGAGTTGTCATGTGAGTAAACGAAATGGGTAACCATAGATATAGAGTAATTAATCATTATAGATATAGAACATTCTATATTCTATATCTATGGTTACCCCTTTGTTTACACATCTTTGACAAGTCAAAATGGCTGCTGTGAAAATGGTCTATAAGATCGTTTTTATAATTCTAGCTAAGTTAAGCATGGGGAAGGAAAGGAAAGGAAAGGGAAGAATAGACAAATCTCTTCAGCTTTTTTGTGGACATTATTAATTCAACATTAGCTACATACAAAGTCTAATCCTGCTGCTGTTGGGGGCAAACACAGGACTGGGGCTAGTGCACCCAGGGAATAATTAATTATTACATTACCATCACCTACACAGTAATAATGTAGTAACATTAGCCTAAATAATTTAACTGTTTCTGTCAGGTGTTCTGTCAGTTCTATGAAATGTTAGGCTGGGTTTAGCTTCCTTTTGCAATGCATACTGTCAAAGTAAGTCAACGTTACCTCTTTTGTCAAGTTAAAAATAATAATGCAACATGAGTGAGACAACAAGCATGCTAGGTACATAACTACTCCTGCAATTGACCTATCTCAAACTCCACCCTCTTTTCTTGATCCTCCAATCACAACTGTTGCTGTCCAAGCAAAGTAACTGTTGTGATTGGAGGATCAAGAAAAGAGGGCAGAGTTTGAGATAGGTCAATTGCTCTTGACAAGCAAGGCACTGTCAGAACTGGAGTTGGTCCCCGTACACCGGACTGCTCCTAAATAGTTAAAGGGACAGTTCACAAAAAAAAAAAAAAAAAAACAACAACACATTTTCCCCTTACCCCCATTTTCTGCCATATTGATATCTGCCATCACTCCAATACAATGGAGCTGAATGGCACTCGGCTTGTGGTGCTCAAAGCACACAAAAAAAATACTTTTGATGACTTTTGTAGTTCAGAAGAAAATAGTTCCTGCATAAAACTGCTCACAACAAGGTCTGTGGATTATCTTGAGTAACAGGGTCATGATTTCTGGAAAGGGACATTGCTTTTTTCAAATGTATTTTTTGTGTGCTTTGAGAGCCACAAGTCCAGTGTCATTCATCTCGATTGCATTGGAGTGACGGCAGATATCTTTTCAGCAGATATCTCCAAAACTAAGCAAATGTTTTTTGGGTGAACTGCCCCTTTAAGATGGGTTAAATGCAGACGGCAAATTCCTGGTAAAAATGTACTTAAATGCACTAAAGCCATTCTAATTCTAATTCTAAAGTAGAGACCTATGTGGTTACATTATCTGAAAGTGTAATATGTATTAGGTCTAAATAGAACCGTTTACACCAATGTTGACTAGATTGCTCACTATGAGACAGCCTAATTTCAAAGCCTTTGCTATTTTCTTGCCGTTTCGCCCTGGGATGAGGTTTTGCAGGACATAATTTTCACAAAATATCTTTCTTTCATCTCTAGTTGAGGTCAGGGTTAGGTGTGAGGTCTCAGTTCCGTTAAAGAACCATACCAGTGTTACTACATGTCACTGTGCATTGTCAACATCACCGACATACAGTAGTTTACACAAACCTCGACCATTTGTGAATTACATTTAAAAATGTAGGCTGAATTCTACTTCAGCACACACTGCATACACTTACTGTATGTACGCAAACTTTGTTGAAGACAGGGGAAATCTCTGCTATCTAGACTGGTATGTTCCTTTAAGGTTAGGGTTAAAAGGATATTTCACTTAAGTCAAACAAAAATCAGCAGTCTTACCTCTATCTAAAGTCATCTACAAGTAAGCTAGCAATCACTGCTGTGGTGTCAGCTTCCTCATTTCTTTCTATTCATTTTTGGAACCAAGTCTAAATATCATACTTCTTAAGTACAAACAAACTATACAGCTATATTATTCTGAGTAATATATTTTACTGTGTCAAATGTACTTGTTTTTTGAGCTACTGTTGCCATTTTCACATTATTATTAAAGGAACTATTTCTCACTTTAGGTGTAGTTTGACCAACTGTCACTTTTTCACATAATGTTTAGAATCTTTCTTCTGACAAGGCATCATGTAACCATGGGTTACCACTCACCAAATATTCTGTGCAAGGCAAAGATGCACAACACACTCAAACTTAGATCAAATTTACCGGATCAGCTTTTATGTTTCAAAGGTAATAAATCGGTAAAGACACATGAAATGCCTAAATAAACATGTACCTTTAACTCAGAATTGTCTGTTTTATTGAAATCTGTACAGCGGTAGTTTGTTCATACTTCGGAAGTAGGACATTTAGACTATGTCCTCAGAATGAATGAAAGTGAATCAGAACGACTGATTGATTGAGATTCTTTATTAACAAAACAACATACTTCAACATACACCGGTACAGTTTACACAGTACAGAACAGTTCAGTATGAGGTCTGCTAATCGGATAAAAACCCAAATAAGTCTTTCAACTTGTTTAAATTGGGGTCCTTGGTACTCAATTCATGGTGTATGACAATACCAGGGAGGAATGGTGGTATTGACAGCTGACGACAGGGACAGCAGTGCTTGCTAGCTTACTTGTAGATGCACTTACATAGAGGTAAGACTGCTGAAACTTGACAAGTTCTACTACAGTGAAATACCCCTTTAAGATAAGGGTTAGGTTCAACAACTGCCTTGAGGCTAATAGGGTACAAATTGGGAGGCTGCAGCTCTAGGTAGCTAACCATTTAATTTTACCTAAAACAATTCATTCAAGCAAGTCATAAAGTTACCAATTGTGGTCAGATTGACTTCTCCCACTGGGTCATTTTACTTACTTAACTTACGTAACCTAATCTAACCACAGAATATCAATTTGCTAGCTCATTAAAAAGCCTACTTCAATAAAAGGGCTAATTGAACCCTTTAGAAGAACCATATAACTCCATTTTGAAATACTTTGGATAGCCCATATAATTACAGTTGTAGGTAAATCCAAATCACTTGTGTGAATGTGATAGTTACACCACCAGAGAGTACTCAACCTCTGCTATCTTAAACTAATGTTAGTTGTGAATGTACACAACACTCCAACTTAGCTACCATCTAATAAAGCTTAAAAACATATTGTCATCTGAAAACAAAATGAGTTAACATTCTTCCTCAGAGCTATTTTCCAGACAACTATTGGAAAACTAGCATAACATTAATGCTAGCTCCTGAAATTAGCAAGCTAACATTAGTGTTGCTAAAAACAATTTACATTAACCTGCTAACATTACTTAGTAACGTTAGCTATAAATAACTCACCAAAACATGAGTAATGGTTCTGTTCTTCAACTGTTGCAGGAGAAATATGGTAGATTTGACCGATTTATTTACTTTTTGACCGAACCCTGCATTAGCAAGACAAGCCCGGGAAGGTGGCATAAACGCTCGACAGGAGGAGAGCAGCGCCATCCAGCGTTCAATTTCACCGATTTGTGCAGTGATTGCGGTAGCTTTACCAGAGACATTATATAAAGAGACTTTGGCTTTACCCAGCAGACCAAGACAATCTAAAATGACAATTAAAAAACATGTTATATTTCATTTTTAAACGATATGAATAATAATTACACGAGAACGGTGTCCTCATGCTATAGCTGCCTCTTGTATACCTTCCTGGACGTACGATATTTTTGTGATTTTCGGTAAGCTACTAGTCATTGCCTGATACGCAGACTGAATTGACTGGTGGTAATTCATAAAGTGGGACTAGCACCCAGTGATTCGGAGACAACTTCGTTAGTAGAGATCATTGAACTATATAAAAAAAATAGTGATCAAGCCAGGATCAATATGTAAGGTGGTCCAGGCAAGACCTGAAAAGTCCCTTTCATCTGAAGTTTCTTTGTGGGAGTTTTTCCTTACTGAGGACTGAGGATGTGCTGATGGGCCTTCGAAGCCCATTAAGACATAACTGTGACAATCGGCAATGCACATAAATTTGATTTTACACATCTGTTTTCTATTCTGAATGTAATATAATGACCTGTAAAACATTATAAAATCACAACATTATTAAAAAGTGTCAATATTGGTCTAAAGATCTTAATCTCTTATTAGGTTTAATTACAATGTTTACAACAAGGTCTGCATCCACTTATGTACAATTTATATCTTCAGAAATTGTTGTTTTAGAAATAATTGAAACAAATATTAGTCAATAAGTTGGTAAAGGTCGCACTGGAGGTTTTGCTAAAAAATTGCTAAAAACGGATATGATGTTCGTTTCCTCGTGTTACTTTGTGTCACCTTAATTTCAGTCCCCAAAATGGCGGGTCTAGCTGCAGCAGTTGTTGCTGCCGCGGGTAGAGATCCAGCGGTTGATCGTTCACTGCGTTCAGTTTTTGGTAAGACATTTTGACATTTCTTGTTTGCATAATAGAGTTGCTCACTAACGTTAGCTGTATTGGATTTGATAAGCGAATGCGATTATGCTTTTTACTTAGCCGGTGTTGGAATATTGACGTCGTTATTGTGTTGCTATCCTTAGCTAATGTAAGTTACTAGCTAGGCAACGAGGTATCACTGATGAAGAGTTTGCAATTAAAATGTGACATTCTAATGTTCAAATGTGTACATTGTTTCCCACGGGTTTGTATGGTATTTGTAGTGGTGGTGGGAAGCTAACGTCAAGCAGTGGAAAGGAGTGTTCATGCGAAACGAGACAAATCTATGTATGGGAAACCTAGCCGCAACAGCGTCCCAGGTTGCTATCGCCTATCTGTCTAGCAACAAGCTGGGACGCTGTTGCGGCTTCATGGGAAACCCTAACTTCTCACATCTGTTTTAGTGGGAAACATTCCATATGAAGCAACAGAGGAACAGTTGAAAGACATCTTCTCTGAAGTGGGACTTGTTGTCAGCTTCAGGTAAGATGCAGAGGAAGATTTTATTTTTAAAGTGAGCTCTATTTTGTATGACCAGTAGGAAGCATACACTACTAACACTATCATTACGAGAAACAAGAGCGAAGAGGTTTTTCGTACCCTCTAATCTGCGATGATGTACAACTTAAGTTGCAAAATAAAAGGTGACTGAGACGGTATTCAGGATGATTTCCTGGGAATCTGGGTACATTTTCTGGTTTCAAACCATCATCACTACTACAATATAATACTTTTCTGGCTGCAAAAGACAATCGTTGTATGAGTCCACAAAGCCAGCCTCCCATTTTTTTGTAAATTGAGCAGCTCCTGGCTGTATGGTTATCCGATTTCATGCTTTGGGAGAGATTTTGTTGGGTTGGTATTCTTCTTGAGCCAATGTTTAGTACTGTGGATACCAAGCCATTCTAAATGTTACAATAGCTCTCAGGTTATCATTCGTTTCTGGTTATTGCTCATGTTCATGTTATGTCTGCTGGTTCCCAGGTTAGTGTATGACAGGGAAACGGGAAAGCCAAAGGGATATGGCTTTTGTGAATATCAAGACCAAGAGACGGCCCTCAGTGCCATGCGGAACCTCAATGGGAGAGAGTTCAGCGGTCGAGCTCTCCGTGTTGACAACGCAGCCAGTGAGAAGAACAAGGAGGAGCTCAAGAGTAAGTGTTTACAATGCTTCTAATGTTTGGTGAACTAGAAGTCAGTGGGATAAGGTGTTGAGAAGTTGCATTTGGTTAGAGCCATCAGGGCAAGGCTGTAACAAGACATCATTCTCTTACATAGGCTTGGGAACAGGAGCCCCCATCATTGAGTCTCCCTATGGTGAAAATGTCCAGCCGGATGAGGCCCCAGAGTCTATCAGCCGAGCGGTGGCCAGTCTGCCCCCAGAACAGATGTTTGAACTTATGAAGCAGATGAAGGTGTGCCTTTTTACTCACTCTATCATTCTCTTTCTGTCTTTCTATTTTACCTGTTTTAAACCGACTAGATGTTCCCTGATTTGCTTCTATAATACCATGCTCATGGCTCTTGACAGCAACACGATTTTAGCACCTGCAGTGAAACTTGGCACTACAATTAAACCAGAAGCATGTAGTACATTTGGAATTCCTGTTTTCATAAAACTGCTGACATTCTTCTAACCTGGTTGAGTGAAGTTATGGAGTTGCTCAAAGCATACACATTAGCCATTTTTAATTTTAAGTGCCATCACTTTTTGTTATTAATGGACATTTTCTTGACATATGGTCACTGCAAAAACTAGCATTGGTCTAGAGAGTGTTGCAGAAAAGTGTTGAGAAAAGTTTGTGGTGTTAGAATTTAGCCCAGCATTATCATCGGGTCTTTGAGAAAATAAGCTCCTGTACCTACCCTGTCATCCCTGTTGAAATGGTCACTGCAGACCTAATGATGGTCTGCCGGGCGCAGTTTAACTTAACGGGCAGAGTTTTTACAGTTTACAGTTTACAGTTTAGTCATTTAGCAGACGCTTTTATCCAAAGTGACTTACAAGTGTGTGCACATCAGAAACTGGCGATAGGATCAACTCAAGAGTAAACAACCGGTGGTATTACCCGCATCATAGTGCCATAATCCAGTGCATAGCTTAAGTGCATAGCTAAGTACAAACCTGTGAGGGGAAGGAAGGGGTTAATATATATATATAAAACACATTTTTTTTGGTTAAGTATCAAGAAGTTAGGTGAGGTACTGTTTGAATAGGTGGGTTTTTAGTCTGCGGCGGAAGATTGAGCGAGTTTCAGCTGTCCTGACTGCGGTGGGAAGCTCATTCCACCACTGTGGGGCCAGGACCGAGAATAGCCTGCATCTGGTTGAGCTCCCGCCGGGTGCCCGGAGTGGGGTGATTCTCAGTCGCCCAGAGGAGGCAGAGCGGAGGGTCCGTGAGGGTGTATAGTTGGTAACCATTGCCTGTAGGTATGAGGGTGCTGCTCCCCTTGCTGCACGGAATGCCAGGTCTAGAGTCTTGAAGCGGATTCGAGCAGCAATAGGGAGCCAGTGCAAGTCTATGAGTAATGGGGTCACATGGGCTGATT
>OMKL01007239.1:4523-15535 GCA_900302295.1 Parasudis fraserbrunneri
GCCGCGGGGAAGCAGCAGCGAAGCAGCGGGACGTCGCTGACGCGAAGCAACAGCGTGGGCGGTCCACTGCAGAGCCTGGACTCCACCCAGAGACCCGGCCACGGCGTCTCCACCACCAGCCTGCCCAGCAGCCTGCTCGAGGTGTCTGTGAGTACCCTGTAGTCGGTAGCCGACCGTGACCTGGGGGCTCTCAGGGAGACTGAAAGTGGCGCAGATGTATGGTTGGAGTTTAAAAGCATTTTATGGAATCTGAAACCAGTGTCGAATCTGATTATCAAATCCAAATCCTTTCAAATCCCTTATTTAATCTTTTTTAGGCAATTCGTTTTTGGGGAAAAAGGCAATTTCTTGTTTTTATTGCACAAAATATTCTTTCAGCAATGTTGCAAGTAACTCAACCAAATCATAAATAACTTGATATTGAAAGACTGGGGTAGAGATTGAGGGAAGCTATAGAAGGTGGGGGGGGGGTCGGTTTGATATGATGATTCGTTAGACTCTAAGCTTAAAAGTATAATCTGTAATGTCATCAAACAGCGACCTCTGGGCAAAAAAGCCCTGCTTGGTACTGCACTTTGTTTACATTCTTTGTTTTGGTTTGATGTGTGGATTGGAGTTTAGTAACTTTATTATACTGTCAATTTCTACAGACCTCTCTTGGCAGAGCCTGAGGTGTGGCCAGCAATAGCAAACCCTCCCCTATACCCACACATCAGACCAAAACAAAACAAACAGGTCACTGTTTGACGGCATCAGAGTCTACCTTTAACCAATCTGGGTATTTTACTACTAACTTGGAACCGGTTCCAAAACAGAACCGGCTAACAGAACCCAACCCGAAGTGTTTGATGAAATATCACACAAAGTAGTCCAGGCAAGCACATATACACACATAGAAAGTCTGCCTGTAGTGGACCAAAACAATCCTAACTTACCAATATCTCTTAAAGGAACACATCAACATTTCGGGAAATACACTTATTTGCCATCTTCCCCAGAGTCAGACAAGAAGATTGACATCAATTTCATCTCTGTGCGTCCAATACAGAGAGAGGTCCAGGTGTAGCTAGCCTAGCTTAGCACAAGAACTGGAAGCAGGGGGAAGCAGTTAGCCTAGCTCCTTCAAGTGTGAAGAAATACACCTTCCAACCACTCCAAAGCTGTTTTATTCACACGTATTTATTCATCCCTTTACAGCATACATATGTTCTCTGTGTGTGTGTGTGTGTGTTTGCTCTGCGTGTCAGGATGGTGTGGGAGCCAAGCGGCCCAACCCCAAGCCTGTGTCTGTCCCCTACCTCAGCCCGCTGGTGCTGCGCAAAGAGCTGGAGACCCTACTGGAGAACGAGGGAGACCAGGTAACGTAAAGTGCATACAAACCGCTGCTTATGGTCGAGTGGCGCGGCTCAAAATCATGACACCCCGTCGGGTTGGAACGTTGCCTTTTAGCCTGCGCACGTATTGGGAGCTGTAATCCGGTGTAGTATTCTTGTAGCTATGACCCAAAATCTTGTCACAATACACTTGAACATTTAACATTTAACATCTAAATAACAGCTGATCCTGGTCCGGTACATTTTAGATATTACTTAAAAGGTCACTAGGTTTTTATTTCTATTGATTTATTGCCCAGCTCTACCTCCGCCATTACTTGGTATTCAGATTTTTTTCACCCAGTAGTTGAAACGTGGCATTCTGAGAAACCGCCATTCGCAGCAGTGTCCTAATCATGTCATTGTATAAAGTGGAACGTCTGCTGTGATGTGTTCCGCCAGGTGATCTACACCCACAAGTTCCTGAGCCAGCATCCGATCATCTTCTGGAACCTGGTGTGGTACTTCCGCCGCCTGGACCTACCCACCCACCTGCCCGGCCTCATCCTCACCTCCGAACACTGCAACAACGGAGTACAGGTCAGACCTCATCCCCTGAACCCCTGATGAAGAACTATATAACCTGAGTTTCTCAAACTCGGATCAGCCCTAGTGGTATATCGGGAGGAATGTTTAAAGGGGGGCATATTAATAGAAAATGGGTTCTGCCGAGTCTTTGTGTGGATTTGTAAGTATGAATACATACATACAAGTATAGATACACTATACTCCGTTCTATTTGGCCAGGGTTGAAGTCTTCAGATTAACAAGCCTAAACAAGCTGTTCAGAAATATTGTCAAGTGTGATATGATGTCATGGAGGGACACAAGCAATTAATTTGCTTTAATTAATCAATTAGCTGGGGGTTTTTTGGAGCTAGGAGCACTGCCTAATTAATGTGCTGCCCAGTTTGTAAAAGTTTTATTCTTGGGTGTGGGGTGGCCAGGCAGGGAAGGAAATAATTAATTAATGGGTGTGCTACACCCACCAAAAACAGTGTGTTCAATACAAGGGAAGAAAGAGGTGCTGGAAACTAAATAATTGAAACTGGATTTAGACGAGTTCCACAGATTCAATGAAGTTGTATAAAATTGGTGGAAGCGATGTGTAATATGTACCCTTTAAAATGATTAGTGTGTGTGTGGCTCTGCAGCTGCCCCTGACCTCGCTGTCCCAGGAGAGTAAGCAGGTGTACGTCCAGCTCCTGTGGGACAACATCAACCTGCACCAGGAGCCCGGAGAACCCCTCTACCTGCTCTGGAGAACCCTGCGTGAGTACACACACACACACACACCTCTACTTGCTCTGGAGAACCCTGCGTGCGCACGCGTGCACGCACACGCACACGCACACTATCTGTATTTTATTTTTCTATTCATTTATTTATTTTACATTATCTTTACTGTAGGTTTTGTATGTTATTTGACAACTGCAAAACACATTAAATGTGTTTCACATTAAATGTGAAATGAAATTTTCATCAGGGTCACCGCTGTTTCTGAGAACTTGACGGTTCTTGCCATGTTGTGTTGTGTTGTGTTGCATTAGTGGAGAAGAAGGGGACGCTGGCTCCAACGGACCACCAGGAGACGCGGACCCTCCTCAACAGCATCGTCCGCAGCATCCAGACCAACGACGTCTACGGCCCCATCAACCTGCTCCTCAGAGAGGTCAAACGCCGGCCAGATGTCAAACGTCAGAGGTCAGTGTTGATCTGATCTGCCCTGCCTGGATTTATACTGACGAGTATTATCTTAAGTTGTAGTCTGGTATTAAAAATGTCCTAAAGGATAACAAAGTAGGTCTTGGACCTAAAAGTAACAAACTGAGCTCAAAGAAACACAAAATTGTGAAGAAGCCTAAAGCCAAGATTGACAATTCACAGGAAATACAATGGCATAATAATGTTGGTCGCATAGTATTTTTTTTATGCCTTTTATACTTTTTTAAATCATGTTATTTTTCTATGCTCTTTCCTTTTTTTAATCTATTTTATGTAAAGCACCTTGAATTGCCATTGTACATGAAATGTGCTATATAAATAAACTTGCCTTGCCTTGCCTACAGTAGGCTCCTTCAATAGAGCTGGCTGGGTATCGCCACTGATTAAACGTTGCTTCACAAGGTCCCGCTTCAATGTGATTTAGATTGTGTATGGATTCGGTCAGGCTTGATGGCGCTGGTTTCAGGGGGCCAGCAGCACCTGCCGTTGTTGTCGAAAGGTGTAATTTGGCCAACTGAGTTTCCGTAGTAGTTCAGCAGAAACTCGGCGCAAGGCAAGCGAGAGACATCTGTAGGACGGGAGGCGTGCTAGAAATAACGTTTTTAAAAATCAATTCAATTAGATATCGATATATATTTTTTCCTAGCCCTACCCTTCAAGTACTTCTACCATATGGTTCTAGTGTTTGCAATAGGGATGTCAAAAGTAAATTCTTAACATGTTAATCATATAACAGACTATGATTAATCGCAATTCAAGCAAATGCAAAATACATGTGTAGGGGCTGTGGTAATGAGGAAATAAATAGCAAAATGCTTAGGGGAAGTAATCATAAGTACTTATTGGTCACGGGAGTCTTCAATAACGTTGAATGGTGATCCATTTTGTGATGCCATTTGTCATCTGATGCAACAACAGTCTTGTTTGAGTTTCCGGGTCATTAGCAACGATAGTGGTGGCTCAGCCTGTAGACACAGCTTCAAAGTTGTTGCTTTCATCACTGCAATGTGCATACAACTCGGTCCGTTCGGAAAAATTGTATAATGAAATCTGCCATTGAGGGGCTGTCTGGTCACTCATCATTCTCCCTGTCAAGAGGGATCACGAAGGTAAACACACTGGCTACAGGTGACTTGCTTTTGAAGTTAAGGGAGGCAGTTAAGGTCAAAGGGGGTAATGTGATTAATCACCAAAATCAACACGTTAATATTGACAGTCCTAGCTTGCAGTTGTGTCTGTTTTTTTCTTGTCATTGATATTGGCCACAGTGGGAGATGCTTGTGTTGTGTCCTTGAGATATCGTTGAAAACACTCGCTTTTTTTTTTTGTCTCTCAGGAGTATCTACAGAGAAATACTCTTCCTTTCACTTGTGGCTTTGGGACGGGAGAACATCGATGTGGGTAAGTGAATTTCACATCAGTTAAGTAACGTGCCCTTGAAGGAAAATCAACTTACCGGTAATACCCAAACAGTCAGTTAAGTTTGCCTACGTGCACATTTGATCTCACATCTCTTCCAGGATATTTAAGTAGATTCCATCTTTTGCGTTGGCACATGTTTATATTACCTGGCAAAATGCCGGTGCATACCTGTGATACTAAGGTGTTTAAACATCTCATTCTGTTACTGCTGTCCATCTCTATGATAATACTCACGCTCATCTGCTAACACCCGTAATATATTCACAGTCAGGATATGAAGATGGATACAAACAGTAATAGCTCATCCTAGCTCTGACCTTAAAGGACCAGTGTGTATTATTTAGGGGTATCTATTGGCAGAAATGGAATATTCATAATTATATTGTCATTGGTGTATAATCACCTGAAACTTAAGAATCGGCAATCATATCTACATAGGAGCGGGTCTTTTCCACAGAGCGCGCCAGTTTGTTAGCAGCTGAGCGACTAGAAACGACAACGTTAGGAGACCAATGGTCAAAAGAACAGACAGAATACACTGTTGGAATTACATACTCTTGATTACCTGACTCGGCGCCGTAGTATTCCAACGAGTGAGAGCAGTTGGTTGCCATCTGCAACCTCGCCACTAGATGCCGCTAAAGATTACACACTGCTCCTTTAACCTGTATGTTGGCTAGTATCCAGAATATGAATGTGCGTTTGTTACATGTAAAACACACTCTGTGCGAAGACTTAAAACCCTGAAACCCCTCGACGCCACAAAACACAGTTTCTCTTCCCCTGGCCTTAACTCTGTGGCTGTTCCTCCTCCTCTTCCCCCGTGTGATCCGCAGAGGCCTTTGACAGGGAGTACCGTCTGGCCTACGACGAGCTCAGCTCCGAGCAGCTCAAGGCGCTGCACCGCATCGACCGGCCGCCAGGCAGCAGCATCCAGTGGTGCCTCAAGTGCTTCGGAGCTCCCGTCATCTGAGCACCACTGCGCCCCATGAGAAAGAGAGAGAGAGAAGGGGAGAGGCAGAGGAGGGGACCTCCTCCTGTGGTCCTCACACTGTGGTCAGAGTGCGAGACAAGCGGACGGACTGAGGGGAGGGGAGGGACGAGGGTAGATCGCGGGCCGGCATGTGAGGGAGAAATTTTTGAATTTTTTTTTTTGTACAGAGAATTTTAAAACTTTCAAATCGCCCAAAGATGGTACTTCTATCCCCCCCTCTCCTCTTTTCATTACCTTGTCATGCTTTTCATATATGCGAGTTGCTTGGAAAGCTACAAGTGGGTCTTTTGGGACTGGTTGGGGTGTGTCTCCTTTACAGATGGGTGTATAGAGTGAATATCAGATGTACAGTGTGTTGTCTGTCCCGTGTGTGTGTGTGTGTGTGTGTGTGGTCATGCGGTCACTGCCCAGTCTTGAGTAGTGTGGTCCTAGCTCTTTCTCATATCACTTCATGTGTTGCAACTGTGCCCAGATTACATCCCTCTTGAGTGGATCAACTAGCAGATATTATACAGACCCTTACCTTTTTTTTTTTCTTTCTTATGTGCACTTTCAGAAAACGGTAACTCAAGTCCATGTATCTTCTTTTTTTTTTTTTACATATTTTTCTACTTGGGGAAAATCTGAAACCAGGGTTGCCTTGTGATGTTTGAGGCAAGAAATCTCAATGCCTCGACTATTTCTACCGATTCAAGCCTTAACAATGAATGTTGTGTCAGTGTGAGCGCTTGTTTCAATGCAAATGTACAGAGTAGGTGTCTCTGTAAATACGTCGGCTGCTCATGTAAATGGGAGGGGACTGAGGCCACAGACAATCAGTCAAATTAGTTTCAGAACATTCCAGAAGCCCTGCACTCAATACTAGTCTCTTAAAGGTAGGATCTGGAATGTCGTCAAACAGCGACCTCTAGGCAAAAGATGACAACATGGTGCTGTGCTTTGTTTACTTTTTTTTTGTCTGATGTGTGGATTGGATTTCAGCGGGTATAGGGGAGGGGCTGCTATCGCTGGCCACACCTCAGGCTCTGCCAAGGGAGGTCTGGAGAAACTCACAGTAGAAGAAGTTACTAGACTCCAACCCACACATCAGACCAAAGCAAAATAGTAAACAAAGTGCAATACCAAGCAGGGCTCTTTTACCTAGAGGTCGCTGTTTGACAGCATTACAGATACCGTTTAACAGCCATATAAGATACGACATATAATACACTTCTACACACTGTAGAATTTCCCCCATGTCCACGTCCTATCGAGTAAGTTGGGAAGAAGTTACAGTACTTCCAACATATTTCTTATGCTAATATGTCAGAGCCAAGTATGTTGAGTGCAACATTTCAGCGTACCGCCATGCTTTGTTTCCCGGGGAAATGTAAACCGAAGCCGCGTGCTGCCTGGAAGTAACGTCTTCCCGGCTTCCTCTACAGGAGCTGGATGGGGGAAATTATACAGACGTGTCGAAAAGCGTAGCATGTGAAATACGCTGTAGCCGATAGGGCTATGTAAGAGACTACTCAACACAGGTCTTAAAAGAACAATTCTTCCACATAAGAGACTCCTTCACTTTCATTTCTTTTAACCAACCATTTGGGGGAAATGTCACAATAAATCATAAATTGGAAGGGAAATTACATCATGCCAAACTACTGAAAAGCAGCTTTAAAAAAAAAAATAATAATAATAAAAATTTAAAGAGATCTCTCCATTTCCATGCCTTAGAGCAAGAGATTAGCTCTCTTACAGGGAAAGATACACAGCAAGTTGCTGCAGAGCCTCAGAGATGGCAACAGGCAGTCCAGCTCATGTTTTTAAATCTTTCATTTTTTTAACAGCAACATACTGTACTTGTTCAGCTAATACGCCTTTCTGTTTATGATAGAAAATATATTTCACAAGCGCTTGGGCTATTCCTTATTCATGGGCTCTAACGTAGTTGTATCGTGGTTGGGTTAAGCGTCCTTTGGATTGTTAAGTCATCCAGGGTTGTTTTTTTTCTTTGTCGTTTTCTTTTCTTTTTTTTTTATAAATCTGGCATATTGTACGCTAACAGTTAAGCTTTTAAGGTTTACACGCTAGTGTATACGTTTGCTTTTCTTCATTAATTTGCGGCGGCGACGATTAGAGCTTTGCGTGGCACATACTGCGAAGAGCTTGTTCGTACTGCTGATATACCATGTCAAGTGAGAAGAGAGACTCTGACAAGATGACATTCCACTTAATGTTGAAACTCGAAGGACGAAACGGACGTGCTGCAACAGTTCTCCCAATCACATGCTGAATTGTTAGGAAATGGGCGTAGATGGTCCTGTTATAGATTTGGGAGAGTGAATGTGACTTGTATACATACTATATTATTATCATAACACGGTCGAATTGCACTGCATAGATTTAACAGCGGTCCTTCACCCAGAATGGGTTTTTTATGCTCTGCTTTGGGGGTTATTCGTTCAACATGACCACCGCAGACCATTAAATACATTTTTGTTCTTTCCAAAACAGAAGTTGTAATTAACTTCAGATGAAATCATCCGACTATTTATTATCGTATGCATTGCCCTGATGACATTTCGATCACAGACCGTACAGTAATCTCCTTTTGCTGTGTTGGAAAAGTTTATGACTAACCCTACTCATGTATCTTCAGTGATTCCACCATCTGACTTTGAAATTTTGATCTCCTTGAGGCAAAGAGGTTATGGTGCGCCTAGCCAGAGGATGTACAGAGAAGACTATTCTTTACAAATGGTTTAAATGTCATATCGGTAAGATATTTTGATTGTTTGGAATGAGAAAAATGTAGACTCAAACCAAGTTGAATTTCGTGGAATAAGCACATAATTTAATGGTTGATTGTAAACTGTCGTCGCATCACGGTTCGTAATAGTGAAGACCGTTTTGACTCGGCCATTAAATTCCGTGCGTACTCCACTCTACATGGTTTTCATCTTACTGAAATGACCTTTAAGTGATCTTTTACCGTCCTGTGGAATGGATCTGAATGTCTACACAATTGAGCTGCAATAAATGAGTTTGTGACCTGATTGAAAATCAGCTGTGTCTAGATTTTTTTTTTTTTTTTTTTTTAAATCACTACATTGATAGATTAGTATTGTTTAGCAGAAAAAATATACAATGTTGAGCCTAGAGAATACTGCAATTCACTTGTATTCGCCAAGTAGCCTACACATACAAGGGATTTGGCTTGGTGCTTGCTCACATAGGAAAGACAAAAACAACACATCTATATATACAGTATACATCAAAAATATAAAAAAACAAAACAACAAAAAAAACATGGGAATACAAGATAGTGTTGGAAGTATTGTGCAAATGCAGTGAGGCAAAGGATCATAAAAAAATTACACTACTGTACAGAATTTACACCGTAATACACTAGCAATACCACATCACATCAAATTAACAAGCCACTGTTAATATTACGTTTTTCAAAACAGCAGGTATATTCCCAAAACGGACCAAATCCTCAGTCCACTTTTTGACTATGTCCCTAATCTGGTGAAATGGTTTAGCCTACCATCTGCCTTTATACAACTTTTCTTTAAATGGTGCTCTCTAGATGCCGCACATGAGGTTAAGTGAAAATCACTCAAATGGCCTAGGAGGAGTAGGGAAAAAAATCAGTTTTTGAGAAATGATAATAGGGTCATACTTAAACATCTCACAGTGCTAGGATACCACAAAGCAACTAACCTGACCCGCCTGGTGGTTCTGTTAAACAATCATTCAAGTCATTCAAATCTCAGTAGCTTTTTCAGTAGTTAACTACTTTGGGTCATGTAGATTAGGTAGTTAATAACAAACTGCATATTTCACTAGAAATTTTCCTGATTCCACCTCAACAATTGCTCCCAATAGTCACCTTAAAACACATCTTGCGTGTTCACACTATCAATCATCTAAGTGAGGATTGGCCCGCCCTAGTCCCAGAATCAAACACACACACGCTTTACTCCGTGTCAGTTCAGTTGTACCTCGTTCAGTAGTTTAACCACTTTAAGAAAGTAGTTTTAGTTTGACAAGCTAATATTCTTTTGAGAGTAGTTAAGATGTGGTTTAGCTACTTTTCATTGTGAAGTAGCTAGTAGTTTGGTAAACTACAGTTTTAAAGTAGTTTCCCCAACACTGTATATACTTACGTTTATACAGTATAGTGTTTATTCAAACTCTGTTCATACTGTACATACTGCATATACCTACGCTTTTTCATATCATCCATATTCTATTATATATACAGTACATATATACATATCATACATGTGTACACTGCACTTTACCACTTCTTTTGCACTTCTGGTTTGATGCCAATTGCATTTCCTTGTCCCTGTACTTGTACCTTGTGCAATGACAATAAAGTTAAATCTAATCTAAAATGACTCAAAACGTCATAGGCGATACATGTGTCAGGTTTATTGCAGATCAGACAATGTGTTCACAAGTAATGCAATCACTCCCTGTTGACCAAGCATTTTTCCTAAATTCAATTGGATGTGGTGGTCATATGGTCTGGCCTATCAATTATCTAAATTACACATTTAAAGTTGTTGGTATCCAGATGCCACACAGTAAGTTTGGTGAGAATCAGGTGAACAGGCTAAAAAAAAATGAATGTAGGGAAGAAATCTTTTTTTCTTTCTTCTTTTTTTCCCTATTTATTTGTTTATTTCGAAATGGCCGAAAATCCAAAATGGCAGACTTTATTTGTTGTCCATGAGAAGCCTTATCTCTGAATTTTTAGTGACTATGTAGTGAAATTTGCCGATGATAGATATTGGTATGCCAAGGCATCACACAGTAAGTCTGATCGACACAGGACTTCGTACATATATCCACCTGCCCTTACTCTACAACGTACCCCCCATGCCTGCCATATTGGATTTTCCGTCATTTAGCATTTTCGGAAAATCACCTTTTCCCCTACTCATCCTAGGCTGTTTTCCCGATTCTCACTAAACTTGTTTTGTGGCATGGAGGGAGCAACGTCTTCACATCTGTAATTCTAAAAGTTGCTGGCCCAACCGTATGACTGCCACACCCAACCAAATTTTGGAAAAATGCATCATACCCAGGGAATGAGGTGTTACTCATGAACACTTTGTCCTTTTTTCACCAAACTTGACACACGTTTGCTCCATGATGGGGAAGAAATGTGTTAAGTTTGGTGTCATTTTGCCACATGGTGGTACTATTCACAAAAATCACATGATTGAGATCAAATTTACCACGCTGAAAGATATTAGCGTGCCAATGCCACACAACAAATATCACACCAATCTGCCAGATGGTAGCACTGTAATTGAATTTGACAAGACATAACTTGTACAGTATATGTCCAAATGACACAAGACTTCGTACGCATTTCCAGCTATTCTTGGTCTACAATTTTGCTACTATATGATTGCATAAAGATAATGTCTACAGTGCTTGAGTTGAAGTATACATCAAGGCAGCAAGTACCGTTAAGAATGGGGGGGGGGGGGTTT
>OMKL01007343.1:9800-25308 GCA_900302295.1 Parasudis fraserbrunneri
GGGGGGATGATATACCCCTTTTGGACAGCAGAATTTACAGTGAGAATCACCTGGTAATGTCTGAGCCAGGAATCGGTGAGTCTGAGGTTGACTGTGCCGCCTTGTTCCTTGAGCTTTGTGAAGCACTCGATTAGAGGCTGCAGGAGAGAGGAAGAGAAGGGAGAGAGGAAATGCACAGAGAGCCGGTTTAAAAGCAACATAAGCACAACAGAGGCAATAACAGCGCGATGGGCATTATAACTCAGAGACTGTAGTCACAGGAGTGTCCGCTGCAGTAATATATTAGGGAGATTTCCCTCTGGAGATACCAGCAATAGTATGACCTCTGAAGTAACGGCACCTTAATGATGAGAGATCAATCTCAAAGCACACCAATTATTAGCCTCCTTCATCATGAGAGGTCAATGGTACAATTACAGTAGGGGTTATTATTATGAATTTCTACAGAACAGTACGAGCGGATCTTACCTCTTTGTACTGGGAGTACACCACAAAGGGCCTGGATGGGGCGAGGAACTTGAGTAGGCCCATTAAAACTGGGCATGGATGAAACCGGCTGGCTATGACCAATCTATAGAGGGGAGAAACAGATCATCGAGCAAAACCTACCGGTTGGAAAGACAATTTAAATCAGCAACACAGTCCCTTCCATGTGTGCAGTGGATAAGCAACATCTTCATTTACTTAACCAGCATGCCTTTGAGTTACAGCCATATTGTTTGCTTCCGTCTACTGTATGCATTCGTGTCAATATTTGACGTACAACTGTACTGCGCACTGATTTTATGCATGCGTTCTTTTCACGTTTAATAGAGTTGTGTGCAGATTGGGCCCAGAGGTTGATTTAGGACAGGCTGTGGAGTGTGTCACTGAGGCAGTATTTATAATATGGCTGTCTTGATGCTAGGGGTGACCCAACAACACGTGAGCTAGCTAAACAAACAGGATCAATACCTGCAGCGATGTCAGCCACACAACCCTTCACCCATCAATCAATTCAAATTGGCTGTATAACAAGTGCCTCGCTTTGGATGAAAAGGAAATGCAAAGCCATCGCTATTTTCACCTCGTCAGGACTTTTGAGACGCCGGTATTGTCATGCTTGACTGAATGTGGATGAACACAGACAATTTTTCACAACCATGTCAAATGAGTTAATGAGATCACAATGGGAAATATATGAAGTACTTTCATGTCTTCTGCTTACCCCATGAGGATTGCCAGAAATCCTTGGCATTTGTTCAGCTTCACTCAGTATTTCACAATGGTCGTAAAAGATACTAATCGACTATTGCTCGTTAAAGGTTTGTGGCGTATGATCGATTTTAATTAACCCGGCTCACCCCACGGTCCAACCAAGAGCCATTAAGACAGAAGGAGTATGCATCAATATCGATAGGTACTGGACATTGGGCCAATACAGGCCAAAATAGAATATCAGTTTCGGGAGAACTTCCCAAAAACTAATATTTGATAGTTAGAGCCATGTGCAAATTGTCAGAAATTAAGGTAAGTAACTTGATTTTTGACGCATGGTAAGGTGTTGGATCCCTAATGGGGAAAATGGATTCTATCTCAATCGATTTGTCCAGCGACACCAAACTAATCGTCTAATTTCAGGGCTCCATTGACCGCGTTCTGTTTGCGCGGCACAGATTTTGATCTGTTTCTTGCCAGTCGCAGCAGGAGACAGGTTGGTGTTGTGCAAAGCCGCGTTGCTGTGTTACGTGGAGCAGCCCTGTCAAGTCTACACTTTTCAGTAAAAACAATGGATCAGGTCGGTACCCTGTATTGAGAGATACTTTAAGTTTAGTACTCAGAACGGGTATCGGAAGTGAAAAGGTGGTGCTGATGTGAGCTGAAAGAGAAAAGAAGAGTCAAAACGGGGATGTGACACTGACCCGTCAGCATTCCTCCCCTCCAGCAGGGCGGCAGCAGCTGCCAGCTTCTTCCTCTTCCCCTCCATTTTCACCTTCTTCTCCTGAGCCTGTTAAAATCACATAAAAACAACCTCATATATATATAAATAAAATACAGCAAAAAAACACAGATAATCTTTTTGGCGAAACACATGATACTAAATCTCAGTCTTGCAAATCATTTGATTCTAAATCTCTGTGCCGGTCAGGTGAGCAGACATACTCTGATCTCCCTGCGTTTCTCCCTCTCCTCACTCTCCTGGTCCTGGGCTGGGTCAGCGCTGGGGTTGGTCTCCATGCTCTGCTCCTCTGGGCTGCCCTGCTGCTCTCCCTCGGCCTGGCTCCGCTCCTCCGCCACCACCACCCCGGTGGACTGTCCCGAGTCTGCACAGTCGGGGATGAGAATCAACCTTACAAAGAATGTCATGAGGGGTGTTTCGGTGTTGATTGCCGGTGAAGCATCATCAAAGACCTTTTCAGTGGTATCCGCACAGAGGTAGCCTGGGCCACGACTAGTCTCTCTCACTGACAAAGGGTGACGAGAGTCTGTTGACTTTCTTTGATGAAGCTGAAAGAAGGTGCGCTGTGAGTTTAGATCATGTGACTGACAAGATATTGGTCTGAATGGAGCGCCTGTTTTTGATTGGTGCAATGGTGTAGAAGTTCTCTGTTGTGTCCCGCCCTCTGCTCAGTGAGTTAACAGTCTGAGTGAAGTATCTGCCAACCATTTTCAGATATACAAACTATGCTCAGATTTAGGGTGCATGCCTGTTGGGTCAGCTTGCTAGTTTGACACCCTACAGCTTAGCTGTATGGGAGGGAGGCCTAGCTCACTAGGCTCTTGTTTGATGGCATGCTGATCTTTTCCGCAAGTTTACTTCAGAACAAGAGTGCCCAAACCTTTTCACGTGGAGGGCCAAAAATAATGTCATGGAGGGCCGAACTTGACCCGCGGGCCCTACTTTGGACGGCCCTGCTTTAGAAGCTACTGAAGAAAGGCAGAATTTAGAATGACAGAAGCAGAATCTTACTCCAACCTGCAGTAGCAGTCACTGTAGACGTCCTATTTTAATGCATGCCCTCTGTGAAATAGGGAATTACCACTGCAGTATCGCTCCCCTCCCAAAAATAACTGATTCTCTCTTTTCAGCCATCACAAGGTGGAAGATGAGTTTTGTATAGCAATGCAACTTAACAGTCCAGCCTTACAACATTTAGTAAAGAACAGTCTAGTGGCTGCTGTAGTAGTAAAGGATCGATGAAGGGCAGACGGCATATGGTGAATTCTTTCCCCAAACGCTACCACTGTATGCTGAAAAGATTCCTTTTTGCGAGCTCAAAACATCCATTACCACCCACGCCACCCTACCGGCATCAGTGTCTCTGGCAGCGGTGTCCAAGGTGCCCGCCAGCAGAGCGTTGACGTGGCAGATGGGAAACTCATGGAGCGTGTCGTGGAAGTGGGCAGGGAAGCCAAAGCTCTCCACGCCCGCCCGGACCGGCCCTCCTCCTGGGTACATCTGGACCACTGCGCCATAGCCTGGACGAGGAAGAGCAAGACGAAAAGGATGAAGTTATTTATGAAACGGAGATACCCGTCAAACCTGACAATAGTGTTTATGTTACAGAGCAAAGAAATACTCCAATATTAAAGGTCCCATATTATGAAAAACTCACTTTTTCAGTGCTTGTGAACATACATTTGGGTCTCTGATGGGCCGACTAACACACAAACTGTGAAATATGACAACCCAGTCAGATTTTTCCGCGCTGCCTTGGTTAGAAAACATGTGATTCAATAAGCCATTCAGATTTGCCTCCCCCACCTATGTCAAGTGGGGGCTCAGTAGACAATGGGCGGTCCTTGACTTGTGTGTCCCCGTTTTTCTAAATGGCAGCTCGCTCATAAATGTTCTCTTTTTCCACCTAAATGATTCATTAAAATGTTTCTGACAACATTTTAGGCAAGAAATAGGATATGCAATTGCTGGATGTTCATTCATATTTGATCTGCAATGCCTGGTTTGGCAGTTTGATCTGAATGTCGTGAGCCAGATGCCTCCGCCAGCTTGGGTGTGGGAAGCAGCAGTTCATTTGCATTTAAAGCTACAGACACAGAAACAGCCCGTCCAGAACAGGACTGAAACAGAGGGGTATAGAGGCATGCTAGAATACATGATCTGAGTGGTATTTTCAGCAAAGACCTTCAAAGACATGTTTTGGGGACCTCAGAGACCTATATTAACTTGTTGAAAAGGAGTACAATATGGGACCTTTAAATAGTTGCTGCAGACCACACAATTGCACCAATTAGGATTCAAGCTGTCCAATTCCCCCAAGCTGTCACCACAGCACTTCCTCAGAGACCACTATGGAATTCTAAACTTGCTCTAATGCATAATGGCCATCTGCTTTAAGCTTCAGTGTGGTGCGTGAGTAAAAGTGATTAGTACAGTCTATACCTCCCATCCTCTCCATGACCGCGCCCAGCACCAGGCCCGCACACGTCTCAAACACCAGCACTTTGCTACCGGCATGGATGTTCCCCAGGGTCAACATCTGGGCCAGGGTGTCATACCGCAAGTGACTACAACATGCAGAGACAAGAACACACACACACACACACACAGACACACAGTACACGACACAAGGATACGTCAGCTCTTTCCAGCAGAGCAAATCCAATCATTTTCATGGCCGTCGCCCCCTGTCTTTTGATGTTGCTAATTCATGAGCTCACTCACCATATCTTTCCTGGTTCTCTGCCATGATACATCATGGCCATGATGCGACAGGAGGGCTTTAGGACCGTCACGCTGTTCTCATATCTGCAGAGAGCACGGGACAGGAATAGTAAGCGCGCACACACACACACACACTGTACTTACAATAGCCTAAAGAATTTTATTTTATACCAAAAATATTCGAATAAACAAAGATGACGCATTAAAAGCTGCGCCAATGAGATGAAAATGGACCCATCCTGTCTCCTAAGTGGGCGGGACTTTTACACAGATCGTTAACACAGTGAGATTGCTGGACAAGTATCAAACAAACTTGTTTTGTGCTGGATCTACTGGTCAGAGAATTTTCAATTTAGCGCCAGACTAATCAGAACACCTTCAACTTGTAAGAGATGGTCTAAAATTTGCCTTAATTTCTATGGTAAAGGAAAAAAATAACCACATTGGGTCAAAACCTCTACATGCCTCATTGGGATGAATGGAGCCTGTGCCTGCTCTACTCTCCTAAGGTCACTGACCTACTACAGGAAGTGAGAACGACTTGGTTAGTCTCTCTTCGAAAGGTCTCCAATTATATCATGGCCGGGGTGAAAACACAATTGTAATTGGCTGGAGGGATGTTGAGTGACACAGCTCTTTGTGTGACACAGTTAGGACTCACTTCTTCTTTTTCTTCTTGATGTACTTGGCCTGTGCAAACTCTGTTTTGTCCCTGAATGTTGTGCTGTTCTCTATCAGCTGCTGGATAATTTCCTGTCAAGAACAAAAACAAGCACGTTACGGTGCCTCAAAGGTACCATACAAGTCAAATATACATGTCAAATTACGAGGATTTGTCCCCTCTGCTCAAGCAACCCATGTTTCTATCTTTGTAATCTCTAAATTTCATGATCCATTTTCTTTTTTTCCATCATGGTCCTATTTACCCCTGTGCAATCTCTCCCACTTGTAACTGTGTAGTGCCACTGTTGACAACAATGTAATTTCCCTTTAAGAGATAATAAAGTTCTGTCTTAGCTTATTTTAATATCCAGTGGCAATGCAGCGCATCAGTGTCACTGTACTTTCATTTCATATGTAATTGCAGGTTGCGAGTTCATTTGTGTACCTGTCCCTTCAGACCTTGCTCTTTGAGCGTCTCAATGTCATCCCTGGTCAGTTTCTGGGATTTCCCATCATCCATAATGTTTCTGTTGTCTGTGCCTGCCTCCACGGAGTCTAGGGAGGAACACAGCACAATCAAACATTCAAGTTCAATGATGAATGTGGTGAAGCTAGCTAGCTACTGTGCGTGCTTTGCAGCTCCGACAATAAGGCATGTTAGTTGTATGTGTGCTTGAACAGCTGACTAGAGACCTGTGGAACTCTCTGTGCTCTTGGTCTTCTTTGGTTGTAGTGTCCCACCAGACACGATTTCAAATGCGGTGCTGTACAACTCCCCCACAGCATTATCCAGGAAGAACCACTGTTTCTCAAAGGCCACCTTCCTGGATTCATGGAAACCAAGTCAAAAGATATGATTATCTATTATTAGCTGAGAGACAAAGACAGGAGTGAATGAATCTTAGCTCACTGGTTAGCTACTGCAAGTTAATAATGCACCACGTCTAACTAGAAGCTAAAATAACTAGCAACAACCTCGCTACAACATCCACGGGACTACTTCCCAACTAACGTTAGTCGATTAACTATTATTACACCAGACTGATAACAAGAGGTAACGTTGGCCAAGTTTCATGGACATGGCTGTCATCATCCATCCATACAGGGACCTCACCAGGGAGACTTGCAATCAAGCTAACGGTACAAGGACCATTAGCCAGCAGCAGTTCAGCTGTTTTTACATTCATGAGAGACGCTTGTTTGACGGTTTACAACTTACTTCTTCTTTTGAATCTGCACCGCTTTGTAGATATCTCCTCGTTTCAATACAACGTAGTCACCCTCTTTGATTTTGCATTGGGAGTCATCATCTCCACTGTCCGCCATAATAAATGATAAACCAGCTTGTTAGCGAGCTGGAGGGACAATGCTACCTTCAGCACAGTATCTACTGATGTTGTTACCAAGGCACAAGCAAGAGAAGGCACTATCACGCCCTGAAATACCAACAAGAGAATGGCAATTCACTAGTCCCACGTGTTAGCTTCCATTTCCTTAGCATTGCACGAGAAGTCGATAGCCGATTGCACTGATGCCTCGTTGTAGTCTCGACAAGGTTGAAAAGTAGATTTCAGAACTATCGATATTTGTTGAAATAATTTCTATTTCTACTGTATTTTGTCTCCGTATTCCATTGTCACGTAGACCATTAAACCAGGTCGTGAATAATAATAATAATAATAATTCTGCTCTGTGAAATAATTACAGTAAGGGAAATGCCATGATATTCTTAATTTGTAAACAATAATACTTTCACTTTCAATGACTGCAATGACACCATGACAATCCTTCTCGAGGAAAGCCTAAAAACTGTCCTATGCCTAGCCTACGAGTCTACACCTACAAACCAATACTTAATGTCTTTTTATTTCTAGGGCACCAATTGTACTGTAAGTTAATTTTCCTCTTTGTTTTTATCATCCCAGTTATATTACCTCTCCCCATTGCTTGTTTAGTTTCAGTAAAGTGTGCTGAGCCCTTGTAATAAGCTACACTTCAAACTGAAATGAAACTTGAAACTTCACCATCAAATTGTTGTACTTTCAATACACTTACAAAAGAGATGATGCAAAACAAAGAAATACCCTTTAATGTCACTCATGAAAAAGAGAGCATGGAGCATGAAATAAGCAAACCTCTTCACAAAAAAATTTAACTCATACTAAAAAACTCATACTAATTCATACAGTAAATGTGTCATCAGAGAGGAAATAATTCCACATCAATCTTTACTAGATATTTACAACAACAAAACATGTAAACAAGTATTTTCATCTTTCCTTTTCTGTACCAGCATTCTGGCAATGGACATTGTACACCGTCAGACATCTGTTTACTCCATAGTCCTCTTTACAACAATATTGATGCTGCCCTTGGGCTGTATATTGTTTGGCTGTGAATGTGCTGCTTGTTGGACTTTCACATTGGATAATGATGTGAAAAGAAAAATCAAGTCTTTTATTATAGCCCCAAACGACAGTGTCTTATGGTTTTACCCCAACCGCCGCCGCCACCACAGATCCTTCGCATTAGCGCAATAACTCAAATAGCTTTCATTAAAATCTTTTAAAATTTGTGGTGCACATTTATGACCCCTAGAGGATGAACCCTATTGACTTTGGTGACCCCTGGACCTTTCCTCTAGCACCACCATCAGGCCAAACTTTAGATTTTCGAATTAATGTATCTCGAATAGCTTTCAGTAGAATCTTTTCAAATTTGCTGGGCACATTCATGGCCCCTAGAGGAAGAAGCCTATACATTTTGGTGACCCCATGACCTTTCCTCTAGTGCCATCATCAGGCCAAACATTCATATCCTACTTGTGAATGCGACAACTCAAATAGCTTTCATTCAAATCTTTTCAAATTTGCGGTGCACATTCATGACCCCTAGAGGAAGAAGCCTATCGATTTTGGTGACCCCATCACCTTTCCTCTAGCACCACCATCAGGCCAAATGTTCAATTTTCCCATTAGTGTATCTCTAACAACTTTCATCTGAATCTTTCCAAATTTGCGGTGCACATTCGTGACATCAAGAGGAAGGATCCTATTGATTTTGATGACCCCATTAGTGTATCTCCTGATCCGATTTCCACCAAACTTGACAAATATATTTGCCTTACCATAGCAAGGAGGCCTGTGAAAATCTGAGTTATCTGGCCTCATGGTGGCGCCACTCTCATAAAACTAAAAACATTAACTACTCCTCAATGACAAAAATTAGGGGCATAGTCACAAAAGGTGGATTGAGAATTCTGGCGGTTCAGGGATATACCCGTTGTCGAGGAAAGAGGAGTGGATGTGGGAGCAAGGGACTTAAGTTTTATATTTTGTTTGTTTGGTTTGGTTGTTGGTTGGTGTGAGTGTGTTTTGTCCCTGTTGCCTACCCAAACCTTGTCATTGAACGCAGTGATTCTCTAAGGATTCCAGTGATTCCATTGAACATTGTTTGGACATGGATTCATTTTCTCTGATCCTTATGAACCCAGAAAACCCAAAGTCTTGCAGTAGCATCTGCATACTGTAGTGAGGGAGCACCGCACAAAGAAGCAGATATCATGTTTTCATTCCTGCCCCCCGGTAAGTTTGTGGAACAGTTCCTCGTCTAGCGTCTCGTTCTGGTCTTTGGATCGCGTGGAGAGGAAAATGTAGCCCCCGATATATTCGTGGACCACCTTGCAGTCACAGCTCACACAGGAGAAGGCTATGTTCACATTCTGGTCAAAATCTATGGCCACCTGGAAGAGCAAATTACAATGGATCAGTCCCTTACAGTTGTATAGACAAGACAGTTACTGGTTAATGTTCGTATAAGGTTCTACATGATGGAGGAAAAAAAACAATCTAAAATGATTAAAGAAATGAGTGCAATCACAACAAACGATGGAGCTAATAGCACCACCATGTTTCACCTGTCTGATCTCCCAATTGACGTTCCACTGTTTCATGTTGGCAAACCTCCATGTGGTGACAGGCAGGCCGGAGGACATGTCGATGCGGATCAGACGGTTGTAGGAGATGCCAAGGATTTCATCCTTCTTACAGCCTCGGAATCTGGAATACACACATGTAACACCAGTGAAGGTGGGTAATCTACAAACTTTTATATTAATTATTTTTATTTTTATTTTATATAAAGTTTATATAATTTTATAATTATTTTATATACATTTTATACTTTATATAAAAATATAAATCTATATTTTCTCAGAACAGTATAACTTTGACTATGTGTACCATATGTACCCAGTTATGTGCAGGTATTTGTGCAGAAAATGAAAAGTTTGTCATCAGGTTATGGCAGATGTACAAATAACATATAAACATATGAAAAGTATACCGATGTGCAAAAGAGCATCACGTACTGAATTATGCACAGCGCGGGTGCACAGTAACCATTATGTGTACTATACCTGACAATGTAATACTTGATGCCAAACTCCGGCAGTGACTGCCAGGCCTGGATAAAGCGCATCTTGGCCTCCGTGAGTGACAGCTGTGCAATGTTCTGATGGGCCTCCAGGATCCTAGCTGTCAGCTGGACACGATCATCACAGAGAATACAAGAGACATAGACTCAGAGAGCTACTCAATAATTACTGAGCGGAATAAAATATGGATCACTGATGTTGCACTGACATTGCAGCCAGTGTAATCCATGACAGTTACATCACAGTTAATCCACTGCAGTTACAAACAAAAAAAACAAAAAAATAGCACAGTATCAGAATGCAGATACTTTTGAGAATATAGGTGATTACTTGCTGGAATATTCAGAAATGTGTTTGTATTGAAAAAGACTTAAATGTAAAAAAGCAATCTATGATAATAGACACCAATAGGATTTCATAAAACAGTGGTTAATAATTGTTGGTAATGGATGGTTATAAAAACACTACAGACTGTACACTGAAATAAATTGTTATTCAGTGTTATTTGCCAGTGTTATTCAGCATATTCTATGGATTTAGGAGACAAAGTAACCTAAAAATAATCAGATTACATTACAGATTTTGATCATTACAATTCTAAGGAGTTAATCAACAATCTGTAATGGATTTCATTTTGAAAGTAACCTTCCCAATTCTGATTGCAACACATAAAACATGCCCAGCAACATGAAAAAAAGGTAATTGCCACTGACACATTTTGTAGCAAGCTCCTTCGTCAGAGCAACACTGAAGTAAATGACACAGTGTAGTGAACATGAGCACACCTGTTTGGTCTTGTGCCTCTTGACGTAGCGCGGGGAGACAAAGCACTCGGCGTTCATATCCATGGCGTCGAGGTCGGGAGCTGCCTGGCCAGGAGGGGGCGCCAGGCTCTTCATCTGCAGGAACGACTGGATGTTCTTGACTTCTGACCTGTAGGAGCTGTAGGCCATGGTCTTGCCCTTGGAGGCAAGAATACACGCTGCCTTCCACTTGGCATACTGCGTCTCCTGGGTTAGATAGAGGATAATTGTAACTCGTCAGTAATCAAAGCAAAGCCCGTTTCTGCATTTCTGATACAAGAAGATGTTAGATGTCTCTATAGAGAAAATGGATTGTATATCTCAATCATTTTTGTCCAGTGACTAATGGTATACTGTTCAATAGAATGAATGGATTGGATTTGTACTCAGTATCAGACAATACATTTTAGTACTTAAGTACATTTAGAACAAATTGCATCGGTATATCCCTAATCACCGTACTCTCTGGTAAAAATATAGTTCCCTATAGGATCTATGGATGTAATCATAAGGGAACCTTTGTTGGTGCTCTGTAGAACTTTTTTAGGCTATTGTTGTATGTTTTGTTGAGACTTAAAAAATAAAATTAAAAAAAAGTTAAATATAGCATCAAAAACACTGAACGTTACTGTAAAAAGGTTCTACATAGCACTGAACGTCACTGTAAAAAGGTTCTACATAGCACCGAATGTCACTGTAAAAAGGTTCTACATAGCACCAAAAATGGCCATTCTATATGAATTTCTGTGGTGTTTATGGAACCTTTTGTTGCTAGAAGTTATACTGATAAAAGTCATGACATCGGCTACAGTTGCATCCTAACCCTATCTTAATGTGTACTATCCAGAGCACGGAGAAAATGATAACAAAACGATAACAATCATTCAAAAACAATGAAGCGGTGGATGTCAGAGCAGCGGAGATGCGGAGGATGAGGGCCTTACATTGTCACAGCGAATGTACACCTCGTTCATGCCATCAGCCACTGGGAGGAGGAGCTTGATGCCAAACTTCTTATCAGTCACGTTCACATCAGGCACGACCTCGCAGCCTATCGGATGAACGTCAAAGAGACAGAGGATTAGATCACTACATCACAGTGACACTGTGTGCGTTTCCAGTGTGGTTTGAGACCTGTAGGTTGACACCTGTACTACTGACCCGGTTTTGAACCGGGAGCCCTGTGCTTGCCACGGTACCAATCGAGCCAAATCAAAAGCGCACACTTGATTTCGCTGGTAGTATTTACGAGGAGTGAGCTTTACAGACTTTTCTAACTCTGTTACACATACACTATTTCACATGTGTCATTTTTGTGGTATCACATTTGAAATGATGCTTTCATATTATAATATTATAATACTGTAATCATATCTAGCTCATGTGAAGCTATCATGATCACATGTGATAATATGTGAAGACAGAATTTCACATGCAATAACATGAAAACTGTTTTTCCGAAAACACGAGTTTTCACATGTGACATTGTATGACAGTATATGTAATAGGTCATATACTGTAGATAAAAAGACATGCACTCCTGCCATTGCCCTTGATGAAGGTACTGGCCTCACAACTAGAACTGGTCCCCAGGCCGCCCACTGCTCCTACGTGGTTATGATGGGTCAAATGCGTAATTTACCCACGGGGGTTGATAAAGTATAACTAACTTAAACATGCACTTACAACAATAGTGTACAGCATTCATTAGATGATAACTTCCTGCAGCCCCAATATACATTAAAAGGACTAATATACTCTTATTCAAAAGAATGAACCCCCTCTTCGCCCAGATAAAAGTAACCTTAAAGTCAGCCATCATTCTGCTTCAATTTGATCTAAACTTCAAAGCAGTTGTCTCTTTTAAGTGCATAGCAGTTAATCCAACACAACAGCCTGACCGCTTCTCAGTCGGGTTCGGTATATAATTCATTTGCAGCCAGCATGACAATTATCCTCGTCTGACCGTAACCACTGTTTGGTGTTGGAGGGTTTTTTTGTGCTGACCTCGGAGGTGGAGCTGCTCTATAGGTTCTCCACTGGAAGCCTCCTTGTTCTTATAGTAGGAGATGGTGGTGTCCTTGAACACAAACCAGTACTCTTTGTACGGCCGCAGTGTCAGTCTCTTGGGCCTGATGTGTGAGTGGGGGGGGGAGAAAAAAAAGAGGAAAATGTGAAGACAAAATGCAGTCTGGTGTCTTTAACTGCATAAGAGACTGATGATATAATCACCCAACAGTAGGTGGTATGACCATGGTAGTTTTTTTTCCTTTTCTACTTTTAGGTTAATCTCCCCTCTAGATCAGTTTGAAGGGATTGGACCCCTGAGGATGATGAGAGTAGAAGAATAGGTTGAGAGTAAAGGTGCATTCGATGGAAGTGGGAACTAGGAAGTGGGAAAAATGCGACCTCCTACTAGGAAAAATGCAATGGAACGGCCCTCGAAGTCGCAATTCCAAGTAGGAAATTCGTGCACGGTTTCTAAACGAAACTTTTCCGAGATGCAGTTATCTGATGCAATTTCAACATGGCGGCATACACTATACACTATAAACTGCAAACAACGTTGTTTCAATCTTTTGAGGACAATTTGAAGCCAGATCTTATCAATACCGGTGTGGCAGCCTAATATAAGTTTCTAAGCATATATTGTGGTCAGAAACCAGCCACACAAACACCAGCTTCTTCCGGGGTCACGTGTTTCTCCTTTAGATAAACTACATATTTCACATCATATCTATGGTTTCTCTCCGAGCTGGGCACTGGAACGCGCTGGGGTCATAATTCCGATTTTCCAACTGGGAGCTTCCGACCTCGACTTTCAATGGAATGCACCTTAACATCTCAGAGATGTTCACCATGAATTCATGAATTCACCATGAATTGAGTACCAAGGACCCCAATTTAAACAAGTTGAAAGACTTATTTGGGTTTTTATCCGATTAACAGACCTCATACTGAACTGTTCTGTACTGTGTAAACTGTACCGGTGTATGTTGAAGTTTGTTGTTTTGTTAATAAAGAATCTCAATCAATCAATCAATCAAAATGTGTCTGGTAATTGAAATTTAGGTTCACTATGATGTAATGACTGAATGATGTCTGTTTGTGAATGACACAGGATAGAATAGAATAGAATAGAATAGAATAGGTACAATATAATGTGTGTATGTGGCAGGCTTCAGGGGTTTACCTAAAAAGCCGGAGGGAATCCGCCAGCTCTGGAATGTCTGTGATGTCTTCCTGGGAGGCGGGAACAAACAACTGTCAATTATCCTACAACTTCCAGTGACATCACCATGTTGAGACATGCAATCAAAGGAGGCCTTCCTACCAACCTCCTGCTTAAAACAGGTGTTGCACTGTAACTCAAGATGTGAAAACTGGAAAACACGTCTTCAGGCCTATATTCTGTAAGGTGTAGTTACGTCACAGTCTATAAACAAAACAAAAAAAGACTACATTTACCAGAACTCTGTCTGTGATTCCTCCTTCAAGTGTCACCTCCAGGTTGGATAGGGCAGCCTCTACTTCATCAATCTCCGGTTCGTTAGAGTGGTCCAGTGGTTCAGTTGACATGGTCAGTTTGCATATGTGATACTGAAAGAAACAGCATAATACATTAGGATTTTTTTCACTGAGGTATTGGAATATCAGCCTCTCATCAGATCGTTCATTCTTAAAGGATAAGGCCAGTATCATGTTTTCTTATTGTCAACATAGCCAACAAAAAGACCAAAACCCACAATGCATTTCTCTTACTTACAGGTATGGTCTATCTAGCCAACACCAGATGTAGCTCATATCCAGAAGTCATAGAACTCCTTTGTTAAAAAGGGTTAAAACAAGTCACAGAGCTGTACTTTTGCTTTGGTCAGCATGATTTAGCGAGTGTATTGCGCAATGTGCATGCTCAGGGACTACGCTGTCCTGTTTACTGCTGTACATCCATAGATCAATAGAGCTTGTTGCCTTTTCACTTACATTTTGTAATAAGTACAATGCCCCTGTTTTTCATGATAACACATTACAATATTTAAAACTAGAAATATGTCTGCGAGCTGTATTTAATTATTTTAGCATACAATGGAAATGTATGGCTTCCCAGTTGAAAGCTCCTAAGGGTAGGAGAGAGTAGGAAGAGTATTGAGAGTAGGAGGAATGCATTAAAGGTTTGGTCTTTTCATAGACTATGTTGACAATAAGAAAAAAATTAAATGTTACTTTTATTTTAAATGTATCCTTTAACAATACATACTGAGGACCACCATGAAAGGGCACCACATAGCAACAGCTTCCAAACAGGGTAAGCATACAGTAGTTGTGCAAATCACGTACAAGTACAAGCAACATAGCAGACTTTGATTTGAAAGAGAAATGTGGGCAAGAGGTGATGATGCAAGTCTGGCATGAGTCAGAAAGAGGCCTGCACACACAGCTCAGTCTGTGTCGGACACTGCACCAAACGTGTAGGTGTGTGAGTAATAACACTCTCTGTGACTTTCAAATCACTGTAAACAGTTGCCACATACATCAGCTCAATGGATCAGAGAAGTCAGACATGAAGAATCCCACAGATGAGCTGTTTCATCTTGGATCATTTTGTTTCACGCTGTAAGCTTGTCCCTCGGGGAGCTCGGATTGTAATCATACCTCTCTCCCTCTCTCTCTCTGTCTCTCTCTTGCTCTCCCTGTCTACATCTTCAGTTGTCCCTATGAATGTTATTTATTGTAACTATACTCTATTTCCCTCTCTCTCTCTCTCTCTCCCGCTCTCTTCCTATATACTCCTTCTGTTGTCTTTATAAATGTTCTCTGTTATAACTATAATCTTGTCTATTTCTCTCTCTCTCTCTCTCTCTCTCTCTCTCCCTCTCCTATGGGAAGCTCCCCAGGTCTCGACATGTCTCCTCACAGATTAGGAACACCAGAACCGGTTCTGTG
>OMKL01007387.1:3018-13079 GCA_900302295.1 Parasudis fraserbrunneri
GTGTGTCTGTGTCCTGTGTGTGTGTGTGTGTGTGTGTGTGTGTGTGTGTGTGTCATGGACAAGTGATCATGAACATCTTGAGCTCAGAGTGTTGTGTGAGTGTATTGTAGGATCTCCACACTTCCATTCATAATGCATCACTTTCTATTTTGCAGGCACCAGCCGCCTCACATTCTGGACAAACAACCTGCCGGAACCCGTGGCCGCCTGGCATGGACACAACACAGACAGGGACAAACACTGCCTCCTATTAAAGGTAAGTCATCGACCACAAGCATGAGACCCCCACCACCACCATCCCCAAACACCACATTTTCTAGGACATGTTGCATAACATTGACCTACTGAACTAGTTACGGGGCCCTTTTCCCTCATAAACTCCCATGGCCTGTATTCAGCAGCCTTGTTTGGAGACTAAGCTCTTGCTACCATGGCAAAGCCTGAGCAATATGCTTTGCAAATAACTTTATGCTTCAGTGTTAGGCATAAACACCAGTAACTGACTGTATATCATCAGTTAAAGCTGCATCGTCTAGCTTTGAGAAGAAATGACCTCTACAATAACTAGTTAGAAATGCTTGAATATTGTTTATAATCTTGACACAAATCCAAGAAATCACCCTTTGAAACAAAGTGAACTAACATTGCGCTTAGAGGATGCTTCTTTGTATGGAGAGTAGGTGCACCACAGCCAAACAGATCATTTTGTAATTGTGTTGTGAGTGAACATGCTAGTTCTTTCTTTAGTCCTAAGTGCTATATAGTAACTGATGATTAATGAACAGTAGTTTCTAAGTACATAAGCTATTCATTATTTGTGCCTTTTAACATTAAGTGTTACCCCATAAGGTAAACTGTAGCGTAATATTTGAAGCAAAGTTCACTGTATAAGACATTTGTAATTTGACGTTTTTACAGACTTTTGAAAAGTTGAACGTTATGGCTTCAAAACATATTTTTTAATTGTTCCCTAGTCGTGCTGACAAAGACGTCTGAGTTAGTTTAATCGTTTTTATTTTAAGCGTTGCTACGAGCTCTGCGGAGAATCTAGCATAGAATGCGGAAGTACATGCATTCAAACTAAAATGAAATATAATAAAAACGACGGGAATTTCGTTGAAACTAACTCGGATGTCTTTGTCAGCGTGACAAGGGAACAATTTAAAAATAAGTTTTGAAGCCATAATGTTCAACTTTTCAAAAGTCGGTAAAAACATCAAATTGCAAATGTCTTATACAGTGAGCTTTGCTTCTGAAAATGGTTAGTTAGAGGTGATGCAATATATGGGGGGTGACTAGTTAATGGTTAGAGGTAATGTAATATATGGGGGGTGACTAGTTAATGGTTAGAGGTCATGTAATATATGGGGGGTGACTAGTTAATGGTTAGAGGTAATGTAATATATGGGGGGTGACTAGTTAATGGTTAGAGGTAATGTAATATATGGGGGGTGACTAGTTAATGGTTAGAGGTAATGTAATATATGGGGGGTGACTAGTTAATGGTTAGAGGTCATGTAATATATGGGGGGTGACTAGTTAAGGAAAAGTAACACACACCGGTATGGTCCTTTAAGCACAAGATATCCTATGTTATTTCAACACATCTCTTTTAGGACTTAAACTGTAATCTTAACCTAATTGGAGACCTCAAGCCCCAATTTATATACATGAGATGCCCGACATTTAGTGAATCCCCTTGTCTTTTGCTCTTTTGAGAGTGGTTTAATACATAAAATGTCCTATTCTTTTTATTTATCCCAGAAAGAAGAACTTTGAAGGTCCCTCACAGCAAGTGACCAACAACTTTCTCAGAGACAGTCCATGGCATCAGCCAAAAAAATGAACCAAGAAAATGACAGAAGGAATGTCTCAAGGAGCTGACTGTTGGCAATTCACCCAAAAATAAATTTAAAATAAATTTAAAAAAAATAATGACAATGTAATGACAATGGGTGTTGTTCGATAGAAAATAGTTCCTACATGAAACTGCTCACAACAAGGTATGTGGATTATCTTGAGTAACAGGGTCATGATTTCTGGAAAGGGACGTTGCTTTTGAGTATTTCAAATGTATTTTGGTGCTTTGAGCGCCACAAGCAGAGTGTAATTCAGCTCCATTGTATTGGAGTGACTGCAGATATCTCTATGGCAGATATCTCCAAAATATGATAGGATGACAGCAAAGAGAGAACTACTGTTTTACTTGAGTAGTGTGTGGACAGGGTTTTCTTTCCGAGTTCCAAGGCACCCTTGTATGATGTGTTTATGTCTATAGATCAAGTCAAGTCATTAAAAAAAAGACTTGTTGATGTGGGTTTACTGATCTTTTTTTTTTTTACTTGCATTGGAACCCCAAAAGAAAGCTCTGTTCCCACAGGTAAAGCAGTGGTTTCATTTTGTACTGTTTCTAGTGTCTATGCATTCTTGAACTCTGCTTTGAAGCCTATAACCCCCCCCCCATAAATAATAAATAAGCTTTCTTTTTTAAACTTTATGCATTGTTGATATCATGAAACAATTAAAACCCATGTGTATTAGCTAATTGCAAAATATTCTGCAAATCAAATTGTGGCTACTTAGTTTTCAAATTCAAGATTGAGAAAACAATATAAATTCTCAGTGATCAAGATGTTTATTTGACATTTAAGAAGTTATGCATTGTACAACACAAAATATGTATTATCTTATATCAGAAGTAAAAATTTGTCCAAGCATTTGAATCTAGCCAAAATGTCACATTTTGTAATAATGCCACAATAAGAGCACACCTAACATACATACCTTCCAAACATCGAATAAAAACATTTGACAGACAAGTCTAGTCTCATGACATGTCCAATACAGGTGATGTCTGATAGGAGGATGAGTGCTAGCATAACTTTCCCCAGAAGGCTGTTTTGTTTTTTCATGTCACACACTCCTCCATGAGACATAAAAAACCGTGTGACACACTTTACAATTCAACTTTTAGGCCTTCAAATTATCTGTCACATTGTCAAGCCAATATGGATATTCGTTCGGACTTGAAGGAAAAGACCATTGTAAATGCCCCTGCGCTATTGCGCAACAGCCAACAAGAGACGTGCGGACACAAACACGCACAGCAGAGCACCGAGGCACAGAGGGAGAGAGATGCCTCTTATTCTTTTGTATTACTGATTCTGTACAACTGGCCATTGAGAACCTGCAACTTTCCTTTATGCTCCTTAGGAAGTTCTCATTAATCTTAAAATGGTACTTAATGCAAATAAAACAAAAATTATGCTGTTTACTAGAGCCAGAAATATTGATCATAATGGTTTTCAAATATCCACCATCAATAGAAATAGCAACTATCAATGGATCTTGCATTGAGAGTCAAATATCTTGGCATTTGGCTTGATGAGAAATTTACATTTAAATACCATGTGGACAATCTTGTCAGCAAACTGCAACACAAAATTGGTTTCTTTTACCAAAACCGAACCATCCATCCCTATTATTAGTAAGAAAAGGATTGTTGGAACAGTTTTCCTATCAGTGTTGGATTATGGAGATGTAATTTATAGGAATGCTGCTCCTTCCACTCTTAAAACCCTAGACATGGTCTATCATTCTGCCCTCAGATGTATTACTGGTGATAGATATGGCACTCACCACTGCATCCTGTATAATAAAGTGGTTTGGTCTTCTCTGGCACAGAGGCAAAATTAATATTGGTATCTGTTTATCTTTAAGGCCATTGCCGGAAGAAACTACCACCTTATATCGCAATGATGATGGACTGGAACTATGGACCCTATCTAACTCGCTGATTTTATCCGTGTTGTCTGTATTTTATTGTCTTTGGTATATTTGTTGCTGCACAATTGAAAATGAGGGCTACCCTCAATTTGTATCTCCAAGAATTAAATAAAGGTTGAGTTAATGCATGAATATCGAAATCCTGTGAACATCTGAACCTTGTGATGCCAGTGTCTATTTCCCTCTCTACAACAGAACCCTGTGATGTCAGTGTCCACTCCATCTCTACGTCTGAACCCTGTGATGTCAGTGTCCTCTCCATCTCTACATGGCAGTGGAGAATCTCACAGGAATAAAACCATGGTTTACTCAGTGTGTTTTCAGAAGTGGCAAGTCTGAGGGCAATAATTAACAGCATGTGATATTAATGTAGTATGTCCCCTGCCATTAGCTGGTACCTCAGGCTTGTTTGCATGGCCCAGAATTATAATGTGTTGTGTTGACAATTTCGTGTCAGTATAACTGTACCTCCTTTTTGCTGAACATAAGCTAACTGATTTGCACTTTACAGACATAAGGACAGTATGTAATGGACATGCACCTTTTTAGGCTTTCCTTCCCACAGCACAGCCAGGGTCCAGAATAACACTAACTCGCAGTTGTTTTTAGTCCCTTTTCCTTTCCCCCCCCCCACTTTTACTATTTTTTTTTTCTATTCTAATGTATTATTATTATTATTATTATTATTATTATTATTATTGAGTGCTGCTGTATCATTCTCTAATCTCTCTGAGGATATCCATTAGTTCTGCCATAGTGACATTTTGGATTTCAATTCCTAGAATCTGAAGAAAGAAAAAAAAAAAAGGCCTAATGCAGTCACCCAAACCAAAATAATGTTTGGTTTTACCCACCTTTTAGTTGTGTTCTGTGTCTGACTTTTGTATCTGGGGAGTTTACACTTTTTTCACACTTTGTTTGAATGCTAATACAAAGTAAATTCACAGGTCTTCAAGTCATGATAACCTATATAGCAAAATCCTATCTCTAGTTTCTGAAGCTCGAGACAGCTTGATGTACGAGTAGGCTACATGCTGCAGATAGGATGTTAGTATACCACTGAGCTTTATCCCCTAACACACACGGAAACGATTACGTGGGAATGAATGCTTTGGCAATTTATATTATTCTCAATAAATACAACATTTTACAAACCAGACTGTAATCCACACAGGCTCACACAAATGCACCTCTAGGTGGCAGTGCCACCACAGTGTTAAGCCCACTGGTATAGTCGAAGAGGGTATTCATAGTATCCTCATGAGTGCCATGCCACAGTTCATTGGTGAGGGTTGTCATTTAATGATAATCACCTGTTATTTGATTATAATCACCTGTTGTTCGCCTACCAAGATGTCTCATTAAGATGTTTCAGGAAGAGAGAGTACAGCCATGTTGAGTTGGGGACATTTGTAGTTCAGAAGTGCCCAAGTCTGTGATATATAAATTCATAATTTAATATTTATACATTTTCTTATCCCACTGATACACATTTTGGATCTCAGTGTTTTTATCGGACATCTGACCTGGCAGAAAAACCAAGCCCAGAAAATGTCAGCCTTTGAGCATTTAAAATATTTCAAAAGTGGTAAAAAAAAAAAAAAAATTACGTTTCTGACTAAAATAAGAATTCTTTCCATTTATCGAAAATTTCAAAATGCAATTACACACACTTTAACCATCTGTATCACTTAAAAAAATGTAATGACCAATTGAATCTGTGGAACCTCTTGGAACCACTGACCTATATATATATCTCAGAACCCAGGGAGAAATGTGTATACCACAATGAATGGTCAGAATACTTTTGGAAACGCTGATGAAGGCTGTGTGCTGAAAAGCGTCCGTTTGGTTGTTTGCTGCCCATGCAATAAAATTACTATAAGGACATTTTCCTTATAGTGCTGGTAATTCCTTCCAGTGCAGAATACTTCTGGAACCATTAGTTCTATGCCAGTTATCTCCAACCAGTAGCTCATGAGCTACCAGTAGCTCTTGGCCTGCATTTGAGTAGCTCTCCAGGCATTGTCTGAATATTTTCCATCACAAATCACGAGGTAGAAATTAATCAGTATTACAGGCCGTTAACTACAGCTATTTTGCACACTCAAAATGTTGAATGGTTAGTGTCACGGGGCTATCCCGTGCCCTCTAGTAAAATGCACACTGGCCATGCACACACCACAGTAACATTCAATTCTATTTACAACACCATCTTGCCGGCATAGAATTGTTGCTACCAATGTAGTGGTTAGGCTAAACCATCTACCTAACTATGAGCCTGGTTTTGAGGATTAAGAATGCTAACCTAGTGTTAGCTTATGCTATTTCATTCATTGTTTGTATGTACTGAATTGGTTTATAGAAATGTTTATAAAGGAGATTGCAAGTGTATCTATGTGCTCTCCTGCACCTTCATACCTTGTTTAGGATCACCTACTGCAAAACCAGAAGTGGGAGAGTTCAAAGCAATTTGTAGAGGGGAGCCCCAGACTGTACCAAGTGAGGTAGAGTACAGAGGGGGTTTGAGTAGCTTTTTGGGGATAGGCCTCTGAAGTACCCATATGAATGTATGTGTTGATTGATTTTCTACTCCCATTGGTTTGTCTGTGTGGGAGGAGCTTCCAGTATAAAGGCTGGTGTAGAAGTTCCTCTGGAGTGCTGTTGTGTGCCGGTTTTTCTATCATTTGTGTAGTTTAGTTTAATTCTGATTGTTTGAAGTTCTTTGTATTTATTTTTTTTTCGTATTTTTTTTTTTTTTACATTCACTGCAAATATGCAACAACTTTTTCCAGACTGGTGAAAATGAAAAGAAAACACCTGGTGTCTACAACTGCCTCCGTGTGTCCTAAATCCACCACTTGGCCAATCCTTACAGTCAGGCCAACTGTTATGCCTATATGGCTCTGATTGGTAATACCATTGTTGAGCTCAAAGAGATTACGTTCAGTAGACCTGGGAAGTGAGGTTCCACTGTGATTTTCCCTCATTGTAGCCGCCCAGAGAAGATCAAATCAGTATATAACAAGTATAACAAGTATTACAGCCAAACCATAATGTGTAGATTCATAATCTTTGACAGAGGATTTCATTACTGTAGTGTTACAACCAGTAAAGGTCCCATATTATACTCCTTTTCAACATGTTAACATAGGTCTCATGAGGACTCCAAAACAACTCAGGAACAGCAGCACGCGCCTGACTCACGAAATTAAGATCAAACTGTCAAACTAGACATTGTAGATAAAATATTAATTAAGATCCAGCAATTGCATATCCTATTTCTCGCCTAAAATGTTGTCAGAAAGATATTTTAGTGAACTGTTTCGGTGGAAAAAGAGAACGTTTACGAGCAAGCCACCATCTTAAAAAATGGAGACACACAAGTCAAGGACATGTGTCTGTGTGCATGACACATGCACGACCATGCACAACCCTTGTGACATCACATAATTATGGAAGTCCAAACGGCTTGAATTAAAGGGACAGTTTCTGAATATGGGCTGTGCGCATTTCTCCGTGGCGTTTTGATACTTTCACAGTATTTATATAGCGCCTAGACCTGCTTTATAATCAAAAAAGAAATGGAAATTTCCCTTTCTACAATATGGGACCTTTAACTTAATTTTTGAGTAAATGTTTTATATCATAATATTCGTTTCCATGACATCTACTACAATACCCATTAGCCTTGCCGGTCTTCGACCAATCACAAGAGCACGGCAACTCTGACGTTGGCATCCCTTGTCTTCTTGATGCTTCTCATTCACTAACACACCATTCAACGGCATCTTTGTTTTCACTGATCGCTGTGAACAGTCACATCCAAAACACAAAAACTACGGCACTGAAAAACAATCTGAGTCAGGTAAACATGAGTTTGTAATTCCAATTGTGTAGTCTGTTGTTTTGACTATTTTCATTTGGTAATGTTGTCCTCTTAGGTATGCAGCCTTCACTCGAGTGAAGTGTACAATGGTTTTTACTGAATGTAATTTGTATGTGGTTGAGTGTACGTGGTCCTCATTCAAAAATCTTACACACTTTAAGTAAGACAACCAGTTGCACACCATTTCAGGTCTACTCACTCAAACCTGGAAGACGATGTTACATCCCAGCATTTTAAAGCTGCACTATGTATAGTTTGTGGGCCCCCAGCAATGGGCCGGGTGGGATGAGGGATGAGGGATGAGGGCTGACAGTTGCATGAGCTAAATTGCCTTAAAATCCTTAGCCAAGTGAAACAAATGTGTTAACATGTATTAACATGTATAAACATTAACAAATGTATTCACAAAAATGTACAACATACTTAACAAGTAATGCTATATAATTTTCACTAACAATTTTTAGCTAAATTGAACTTTTTGACCTCATCCCTCATCCTGTGACCCACATACTGCGGCGTTTTCCGTTGCACTGACTTGTGCTGACTAGTTGTCATAGTTGTCAACCAGTAAAGGATACAAAGAAGGTCAGACTTTGCTATGCTGTGATTACTAATGGACAGACGAGAGCATTGTCGAAACAAGACAAAGCACTTTTAACTTCAAAGAAATGGTAAATGGTAAATGGACTGCATTTATATAGTGCTTTTATCCAAAGCGCTTTACAACTTATACCTCACACTCACCCATTCACACACCGACAGTGGACAGTGGACCCCACCTGCTCATCGGGAGCAGTTAGGGGTTACTTCGAGGGATTGAACCCGAGAACCTTCCGATTACCTGACGACGGCTCTACCTCCTGAGCCGCTGCCACCCCTAAGTAGTGTTATTATGTGAAAACGAAATCTGCCATGTGGAGATAAGAGGGGGTTAATGTCAAAAGATGTCGTCGATCAAAGTAATATAGAGAACGAAGCCAGTATTTTTTGTGATCATTTATTTCAGTACTAGATAATAATGGTGGCGATGATAAGAGAGCATCACTGGACAGTGGGGACCACTGGTTTCTTTAGTAAGCAGGACAACTTGGCGTGGCACTGGATTTGGGGTAGCAGGCAGTGTTGCTTTCTTCACATACGGTACACGAGCATTTCGTGGCCACGGGGTAGGTCACCCCCGCTGGGCAGGCGTCGAAGGCAGCCACCTCGTAGGACCATTCGCCATTACAGATCTTCTGTTTGGATGAGGGATCTTTTGCCTTGAAGACCGGGGCCTGTCAACAACAGCGGTGGGTGACAATGTGGTTATAATGTAGAGCCCAGTTCACGTTACATCTGACACTGACTGCCATATACTTTGAATTGGTAGGGAAGTCCCCCAGTCCTTGGTTGATGTAGAACACAGTTAATGACGATGTTTCTAAATACAACAGCCCTGCAGTGCCTGTAAGGATGGGCCTGAAACAGCCAGCAGAGTTGGTAGTTAGCAGAGTTGGTAGTTAGCAGAGTTGTACTAAACACTCATGCATGATGATTCATCCAGAATTAATGTATAACCCCGTCACACTAATATATAAAAGCAAGTGCAGCTCTTCAATGAACAAATTTGACCTTTAACGGTTGAACATACAGAGCACACAGTATATGAGCATCTTGGGGTAGCATGGCAATATCCTCAGTCTATTACCGTCAAGTGGCACTGGCCAGCACATATAGTGGTGCGAATGGTGACGTTTCCACACTCCTCCAAGGTGATCTGGGTGGGAATCCTTTGACAGTCGTAGCTGCAGCCCTGCCCTGCTCTCACCAGCACCAGCAATGCTATCGGTACCATGGCAACCAGCTGCATCTTTGGCTGAGTGTAGTACGGAGGTCTACCACAAGGGGAGAGCAGCCTGCAAATCAGATACAGTATGCCACAAGATTATGTTACAATGAATTACGGTAGGCTACTATAACATAGGCCATGGGGCCAATGTATTAGTGTAGTTAATAATATAACATTAAACCCATTTATTGACCTATGTTCTTCAGCATTTTGAATATTAGGTTGGAGTTAAAAACCTCATTGACAAAGGGTTGAAGATGGGCCCACATCTATGGGAAGTATTGGGAGGCTATGCATTGTTAGTTAAGTTGGCTTGACAAAGCCAACTTACTGATATTGTTAATCTTATTAAATTGGCTTGACAAATTGTAATTGCCTTTTTGGTCAACTCTACTCCTCCTACAGCTTTGAAGCTACCAGATTCAGGGTATGCCTGTGGGGTGTGCTTGTGCTTTTTGTATGGATAGCTCACTTCTATCCTTTCTTTCACTCGTTTTTTCATCCCTTTTTTCTCATAGACGGGGCATAAAGGGGCGTGGCTATTATCAACTTTTAAGC
>OMKL01007387.1:13099-25614 GCA_900302295.1 Parasudis fraserbrunneri
CTACTCCTATAGCTTTGAAGCTACAAGCTTCAAAATTGCTGGGCATCTTCAGGGTGTACCTGTGGGGTGTGCTTGTGCTTTTTGTATGGATAGCTCACTTCTATCCTTTCTTTCACTCGTTTTTTCATCCCTTTTTTCTCATAGACGGGGCATAAAGGGGCGTGGCTATTATCAACTTTTAAGCTAAAGCCATCCAACTTGCTATACAACTTAGGACATGCCCAATTAATGAATGTTGATGCCACCCCTCCCCTGGAAACACATACACACACACACACACCTTTCCTCTCCTTTTCCCATCACTCCATCCTACATATAACCCCTTATTCACTGATTTGTAATCCTTAATAACTTTTACACCATTTGTCGTAGAGAGGTGGGGGACAGTTTGTTGGACTCAGGAAAAGGTCATATGTCAATATACTAAGTCCCACCCCTTTTCCTGATTGGACCACCTTTCATCCCTCAGAACCGTTGGGGGATGGCTTGTTAGAAATGTTAACATCTTTCTGTTGAATATGGTATTAGGGATTCTGACAAGTGTAGATGCACATATAGTAGGCCTACTTTAGGGAATCACAGAGAGACTTGCATGGACAAAGATGCATATAGATACGTTTTCTTTATAGAAAGGGAACCATAACGGTTCTTGGGAGACCTTCCATGAAGTGGATGTCTTTTATTTATTTATTTATTTATTATTTATTTATTATTTTATTTTAGCTTCACTAAAAACAGAAAAAGCATAGCTTCTTTGTATAGCTTCTATAGATTGCCTATAGGGAGGGACCTATTCAAAGAAAATGGTACCAGATGGCATACTGACCCACAACTGCAACGCTATTATACTGTATCTCAGATCAGATAGTTAGATTAAATAATTAATTGTGCTATCAAAGCATTTGCTAACTTACTAACGTAACGTAATGTGCTGCCTTGACCTAATTTTACAGTGATGTTAAATCATTCTTCCTATTAGCTCATGTTTTAGAAAACATTTTAAGGCTAAGCGGGGCCAATACAAACAGTATCAAAGTAACAAAGGAAAAAAGGGGGGTGTCAATAAATCATTCATCAAGTTTCTGCTTGCATCTCTAATTAAATTTCAAAGCTTTGAAGCTTCTAAGCTTGCCTGAAGTCTGCCTCAAACCAAATGCACAATACAAGAGTAGCCTCTCACAAATAATTTTTTCGTCATTAGTCTATTAAGTTATTAAATTAGGTAATAAATTGATTGGTTGATATTTTAACAATCATTTAATGTTTTAGGTTTTTTCTTTTGCTGTGTGTGTCAAATCAATAAAGAAACTATTCTACATACACCTTCATGTATAGAATCTCACATGTAAGAATTTTTACAACTGAACACTAACAATTATGTAACAATGGCCACGGAGTTCTAGAGTTCTGAGATAGGTTAACCTCTAACCACTGTTTGGCTGTGGTGCACCTACCCTCCCACCACCTTTACCATCCAAAGAAAGGTCCTCTAAGCACAATGTTGGTTCACTTTGTTTCAAATGCTTATTGTTTTTGGATTTGTGTCGAGATTATAAACAATATTCAAGCATTTGTAACTAGTTATTGTAGATGTAATATTTTCCTTCTCAAAACTACCCAGTGCATCTTTATGCATAAAACACATACAATAGGCTACATAGATATAAGGAAATGTCATTGTTATGACAAAACAATGGCCTCACAAGCCAGAAAAAATCTTGCATGATTTCACAACGCTGTGAAACAAAACAGTAGAAAATATCCGACACAGGAATCAGTGCAACTTGTTCCTTGACTGACTACCAATTCCTCTCTTCTGTCTGGTTGCCTCTAAAGATAAACTATTTTGTTTGTTCTCATTAGTTCAAATCTATTTCATATCTTAACAAATTGTTTATCCGATTGAAGCTTTATATCGTATGCTGCATTTAAGCATAAACATATAGTCAACACACCATACAACACACCTGTAGAGCTGTGAGGCTTTGATTTCCAGATCTCCACTTGTTGCTTCTCTCACTCCTTGAACACCAGTGCTTGGTTTGTCCCCAAATTGTTTCCTTGCAACTTAAATAGGGTCTGTCTTAAATCTTTTAAACTCTTTTATCCTGGCATGGTGCTGGCTTTTATTTCTGTTTGGGTCTAAATGCAAATGCTCATCTCTTTTTCCCCTCAGATAACAAAAGCCCCTTGAGTCAAGGTCAGTCCTCCCACACACGAAGAGGAGGAAGTGTGTATCTAAAATACATGTTTGTTTTTTTTAATATGAGAGGGAAAGGCTTAGATGTACCAGACAAAATGTGTCTGCACCCACTATATGATGGAAAACTCATGTTATGTCTCCATGTAGAAAAGGTCTTACATTGTTTTGTTAAGGGGAGGTACCCCAATTGAATAGTGAAAAAACAATTTTTTCATCCTATTTAAATGAAATTGTATGCACTGAATTTTCAAACAAAATAAACAATCTTTTGTATTATGACTTTTATATATTTTGTTGTTAACATACTCAAATGAGCTAATATTTCATTATTTTTTTTATTTTTATTTTTTACAAATTTACATGTTGGTTAGAACCTTTTTCCTCAGTCAGAGTTAATTTTTCTGTTTCAATGTGATGATTAACTAAATAGTTGGTAATTTACAGAGGGTTTTTTCAAAAATCGTCATTTCTTTCTATTTTTTCACATGAAATACCCCATAAAATGGAAATGACCAAATATATATATATATAGTATATATATAGCTTGATGTAGCTTGATGTACGTGATGCAGCTTGTACAAAAAACGCATATAGTTGCTTTTGATGACTGCTTTATATGTTTTATGAAACTGCAGTAGCTGTGGAGGCAAAATATGATCAAAATGTTCCTATCCAGCCAAAATCACAATTTTCAAGTGGGGTGCCTTGTCAGAAAGGTAGAATCTGCAATGCCGTCAAACTGCAACTTCTAGCCAAAAGAGCCCCATTGGTATTGCACTTACTACATAACTAATACATGAAAAAATATTGCTTCTTTAGCTAGGTGAATAAGTTGGGCTGATTCACCTAGCTAAAGCTGAACAAGAAAAATCCTCCCAACAGCGATGCATGAAAAACACAGTGAAATTGCCCATATGAGTTCTTCTGGTTGGGCACAACCAGTGCCGTGAAATCCGTAAAAAGCTACTGTCTTATTTCTAGAGCATAAAATGTGAACGATGCAAATGTTAAACAGTGCCCACAGTTACCTGGCTTAAAGGAATGTCTTTTTGGTGCCGTTTTCTCTCATCCTCCATTTAAACATGGTGCAGTTACATCTCATGGCCACAGGGTGACAATCTTCCATAGTGCAGCTTTAAAACATGCTGTTACTATAGACGGGTTTCCCGCCCACGTCAGATTCAGTGTGCGTGCGACCATGTGGCAAAAAGGAACATAATCCTCGTCAGAACAACGGGGCAGACTACAGTATATTTGCATTTGTTAGTCATGCTAGTGATCTAAACAATCAATCCATGCCAAAGTTAGCTGTGTAAGAGGTGAAAGAAAAATGGCATTCAGACGTTTGAAACAACTTTTAGTCAGGGGAGTGCCATGGTTTCTCCATAGAGCCCCGTTGTACTGTTTTAGCGCCGCAGCGCAGCGCAGGTGGGGGGCAACTCAGTCACGTGATTCAGCGGGTATTACTGATTGGCTCGAACACTGTGAGTTTACAAACAGGAACCCTGTCTACTACCAAGTAAGGCAAGGAAGTAGTGCAGGTTAAACCCACCTAAACTCAGTTTTACCCACCTTTTTATTTGTGAAATAGAGTTGACCTACCCTTTCAAGCTGATATAAATCTTTATGCTTGGAATTCATTCATAATATAGTAAGTATTATTAGATTGATGTAGTTCACATGAAAATACGGTCTTTTAGAGGAAATAAACCAAAATAATACCTTTCTGGCATCATGTGATCATCAACTGGTTGACATAGTTACCCCCCCCCCTTTTTTTTATTATGAAAACTGATCATTTGTTACTTATTGAAAACTAATTAAAATGGCTCTCTATGTATGGTGTTCTCTTGAAATGAAATGTGACTATTTGACTACGCTTATTTCTGGATGGATATTAATCCCCGGCAAGTATGAAGAAGCTTAGTGACTTGTCTTTTTGGATTTCTGTCACATTGTGCTGAACTAACCTTGCTCTCCCCACGGGGTAAACCTGATTGAGGAGTGATGTTGGCAGAAAGGGTTGCAAAGGTTAGTAGATCACAAACTTGAGTTTGCTCAGGCTAAGGATGGAGAAAATGGCCCAAGATAACACCTTGCCGTTGACCTTTCTATCTGATTATACTGTGATTAAAAGCACACATTGTTCTTGGTGCATGATGTGATGGTGAGAACATGTATATTATCTGCTACAGGCCACTGCCACATGCAACAACTCACATGCAGTGTGAGCTTCTGTAGTTCTGAAATTCACAAACCATTGGTCCACATGATATTTCATGTTTAATTTCATAAATGAATGGACATATTAAACTGATTTGACCTCAGCTAGTTTTATTAGGCTAGCAAAGGCTTTATGGCATGACAAAATACAATAGTTGTTTATTGCATTACGATTAAGTTGTTAAACATATAATAAAAAAACATATATTGAAATATGTTTGTATAAAACATATAAAAATTTGCCAATTTGATATTTACATACAGTGAATTGAAATATATTGCAAATTATATATTTTTTTAAATTCCCCATGTGGGGGTGAGGGTCAAATCGGGAGCACTCAGTTTTCAGCTTCAGCCAGTCTCATGAGCCAGCTGCTACTGTATCTGTTATTGAGCTGGGAGATACGCTGTCGTCTGCTGCATTCACTAAGGTTAGCTGCACCACAGGCTGGACAGCCCGCAGTGACAGCACAGGAGCTACTTGGGTAGGAGCCATGGTTCATCCAACTGCTGCTCCGTATGGCCCTGTGGCCACTGGGGAAATAGTATTCACTGGCATCCATGGATGTGGTGGAGCTCAGTTTACCCATGTTTGTCTTTTTCTGAAATAAGTTTGCCCGCCCCTTTTCAGCTGATAAGACATTTTCAGAATATATATCATATTATACATATAATGTATATGATAATTATTATACATAAATAATGATCAGGCTGATGTAGGCTAAGTTACATGTATTTTAAAGTAAATCCTATTCTGAAAATATTATGTTTTTTGTTTTTTGTTTTGTTTATTTTGGCAATTGTTTGCTTTTTTATTTTTTTATTTGTACATTTTACAAATTTTTAAAGGGGAATTTCACCACTTTTTCTGTGGATGTCCAATCTGAGTTCTCCTGCTCGCTGAGCCGTGCCGGCAGTGCCTACATGTATCAGGATGCATTGCGCGTGAACTTCCAACACCTTCGCCTATAGCTATTACTTTGTAGGCCAAAACACAAGTGTTACTAGACAAAAATACCTCGCTAGCGTTAGATGACAAAAAATACTCACTCAATGGTCATCTGCCCTCTCGGCCCTGCTGGTCTTGGTTGTCTTTTCCCGTTTATCTTATCCAGGACACCTTCGTCCAAGTGTGGAGTAAAACTTTGACTTCGGCGACAGCATCCAACAAAAACTGCTGAATATCCGAGTCAGCCAAAACACTATAAAATGTATCCTCGTCCATAAAATCCTCTGCACTCATATTTTGGGATGCCATTTTCACTGTTGAAAATGATGCTAGTTTACAATACAAGTGAAGAGACCAGGTTTTGGTTTTGATGAGCAGCAACTAGACCACACCCCCTGGCTACTGGAATTGAATTGAATTGAATTGAAATACTTTATTATCCCGTGGGGAAATTCGGAAATCCAAGCCAAACTAGTTTGTAGTTCTTCTGGCCTCCAGGCGCGTCAAACGACAATTTGTCCGTAATGCACAGCAGTAATAGTTGATTCATCTTTTACTTCCAAAATAATGCATCATTATTCATTTTCTGTGAATGCATCACAACAGCAGGAAGGCTAATTACTCTTGAAAAGTACATCTGCGATGAAAATAGGTTCATGAAGTGTGTGTTGGTTGGAACACTCATTTTTGCCTGGCAGGTCTTGCAGTCTTTGTTGCATCATCACTTTTAGAGTTCCTCTGAGTGTATCCTTTAAAAGAACACCACACAGATGCATGCACTGTGATGACGTGTTATCCAAACATCTTATTTTAAATCAACCTCTAATATGGTTGGAAAATCTGCTGATCTGTGAACTTTTAGAGTTACCGACTTAAAAGGAAACTAAACTAGACGACGGCAGTATGATGCCTTTTGACCATGCCCCTAATCTGGTCAAATGGTTTGGCCGACAACTTTTACAAACGGTGGTCACTACATGCCACACAAGGTTTTGTGAGAAACAAGTCAACAGTCAACAACAAAGAAGGGTAGGAAAAAATTTGTTCTTGAGAAATCTACATTAAATGTTGGCCATATTGTTGTGTCACTTTCATATCTATAACAATGGATATCACAAAGTCACAACAAATTACAAGATGTCATCGTGATCAGATAAGCTGTTAAGGAGTACACTCTAAACAAAAACGGTGCTAAATTGTACCCAACAGTGGTTCTTTGGCTCGGAATCATAGGGAAAGCTCTTTTGGTGCTATATGGCACCTACCTTAAAGGTTCTATATGGCACCTTTTTCAGATGATGCTGTATGGTACCATTAGAGGTGCCATATAGAACCTTTAAGGATAGGTGCCATATAGTACCAAGCGGTTCCCTTATGATTATGAGCCAAAGAACCACTGTTGGGTATTGTTTGGCACCAAAAGAGATTTGTCAAATGGTGCTAAATACATTAAATGTTGAAATAATAATGAAACAAATATCACAACACACTTACAACATCTTACAAAGAGGGACATAAGATACCGTATAACTTTTCAGCCCAGGCTGTTATTTGCTTCAATCATTGAACACAACAGCCTATATTTGGGACATGTGTCTATATGGGACCGGCCTTTACCTCCTTTCGCACAAAACTCTTGCTCAGCAAAGATGGGAAATACTATCAAATCGTTTATTTAAGCCAGTATAAATATTACCTGTATAAACATTAGGTTATCGAATTATATAAATTACGAATCATTCATTTGATCTCGCTCAGAGAGCCAGAGAATTCTCATTGTAGCACCAACCTCATGCACTCAGAGGGAGAGAGAGAGAGATGGAGAGAGAGCAGTTGGGAGGTATGGAGTGATGCTGTTCTCAGAAAGTTTCACTCACTGTAAAGTGTCGCTACTAATGGTGAGTAAAATTACAGTTGTCCTACAGGCGAGCTGTGTTTTTTATTAACATTACGCACTTGCAAGCATCGTGTTGCGATGATGAAGAGCAGTGTTAAATCATGGATGATCGCTGTATGTGTATGTTGTACGGTAGATTAACTTGTTTTGTATTGTCCGCGTGTTGAGAGAGGGATGGAGAGAGCTACTTAAGTGGCCGATTGCGCATCAGCTGGAAAGGGAGAGAGATAGAAAGAATGGAGAAATGTCTTGCTGCTGTGTTTCCCGAGTTTTGCTCAGCATTGACTAATGGTTGCAAATGATGATTAAAAAGAAAAACAAAACTGCACCTGTGGTAACTGCAAAAACAATTCATTTAGACCTGGCCTCTAAAAGACTGTTTATTTGTCAAAACGTGTAGACATACCAGGCCAGTAAAAGGGACTCAGCTTTTAAATGAAGTTTTACGGTATAGAGAGAAAATTGAACCTGACAAACCCTACAAATAAACTGCAGATTGAGTTGTACGCTCATTTCACTGTCATATACAACACACTCTAACACATAGAAACACAGGAGGCCCAGTGTCATGACAATGTCCATGCTCGCTTCTGTGATCCCTTGTCCATCTAGAGACTGAGCACAATATGCTCATATTTCCTCTCTGCAGCCATTCAGCACCATCTAAAGTGTTGCAGGAGCATTACGCCGAGCATGGGTCTGGGCGGATGAAATATAATGACTTTAACCTTTGCATTAAAGCAAGGTGTCTCAAAATCACCCCTCAAATAAAACTGAAATGCATCAGACCAATTTCAAATGGCCTTCCATATGCCCTGGAACCATATGGAGGACCAAAATTGGCCCGCAGGCCCCACCTTGGGCAGCCCTGATCTATTAAATGCACTGCAGTTCAAAGTGGGTCTAAACTCAGGTGAGGAGTGTTTAGTGCAGCCTCTCTCCTTTGCACACTCTATCACCCCTTATTATTATTGACCTCACAACTCCCCCTGGTGCTGACAGAGTTGGTTGCTACTAAAGTGCAAGGATGTAGGGGTCTGAATGTTGTGGAGACTATAAATTAGCTCTTGTTTTGAGTGTAAATATGGTGAAGGAGAGAGAGAGAGAGAGAGAGAGAGAGAGAGAGAGAGAGAGAGAGAGAGAGAGAGAGGGAGAGAGAGAGGGGGGGGAAGAGAGAATGTGCTAATCAGTCTACTTTAAACATTCAGCAAGTGACATTTGTATAGTCAGCAACATATATTAGCCTACTTTAACCACCTGATTTTGATGTTATTTACATATATTTTATTATTTCATACTATGTGAATACTTAATTCACTAATACTTGTTTCACTCAAATAGACTTGCTACTTTGCCAAAATAGTTTACAGCATCACCGTGATCAAATTAAAGCATTTAGAGCCTATTCTTTCAAGAAGATTTAGGAATATTCGGGCCTAAGTGCTTTGCCAATAAATGGGCTTGACCCATGGTTGGCCTACTATTGACCAATGCAGTTTTGCCAGTTTCTCTACTTCCTGACACACAAATACACATTTGTGGAGGAAAGTGAACATAAAGGCACTTGACAATTGGGCGTCCTGCGTTTGCTTATACAAGGACTGTAGGGACAGTCGAATCGAAGTTGCATTACGAAGGGCAAAGGCGACAATACCCTCTCTAGTTTGCCCTGAGTATGAGACTGCAGCACGGTGCGTAGTGACCGGCTGTATCCACTGGGGGATGATCGAGCACTGCCTGCGCTGCGGTACATGCTCGACTTGGTCTCGCCAAGGTTCTTCATCACGCACAATGGGAGAAATACAAGAGTGGGTAGGGGCAACGGCAGCGGCAGACAGATGTGTGATGCTCAGACTTACCGTGGGCTATTTCACATGTGAGCATAAACTTTTATTCATCCTCGCGGCTTATGTGACTGGGCGGAGCTGTTGATACCTACTCGCTGCACACCTGCTTTTTGTTGCTGCCAGTGCTAGAATCGATGCAGCGGTGCATTTTTTTGCGGTAAGGGGGGCGATACTCAAGTGGTGATAGATCCTGTTGAATTGAGACAAGACAACGTCGGGACGCGGCCAAAAGTGTCATCCCTCGAGTGCGTCAGAGCACTGATGTATAGTTGATATGTTCGCTGGTTGGTTACGACGAGGGATTTTAATATTCCCAAAACAAGACTGGAATTTGGGCAAAGCTGAGAATTGCATCCTCACCTACCTCCAGCGCATTTTTGTAGGGGGCTGAAACGATTTCATTTGGCCCTTTCCAGATGTAAGTACAATGCCAGAATGAAGGTTGGATATTTTATGAACAACCATAGGAAATTTCGTGCGTAATGTATGTTATGAACATGTTTTTGCATGTCTTGTCTGTCATGTATTGTCTCCTATTACTTTGATGTTCCTTTAATAATATTAATATCATAATAATAACAATAATAATAATAATAATTATAATAATAAAAATAGTAATGCCATCTAATTGGCGTTTTGACCGTATTTCTTTACAATTCGATGGATGCGTACTATATAAGTGGACTATTTCGTCGCCAAAAACAACGGGCATTAATATGAACCCATCATTTTGTGTGTCTAACCGAGCTACTGCTTTCTCTCTTCCAGCTCCTGAAGACGTCAAAGGAATAAAGTCATTCGGATTCACTAGAGGTGCATGAGATAAAAGGTTACATTTTCTCATCACCTAAAATGGCAACCAGGAGTGACCACACAGAAGCAAAAAACGTTTGGCTGCAAGCACTGGTCGTGGAGAAATTAACCACCTGATGGGCACAAGAGAAGCTGGGGAGATATAGATTAATTAACCAAATAACTTGGTGATTTACAAGGCTGAGCAAATGAAGAACACTGTAAGTTGGATACAGAGAAGGTTTGCCTAATATGCTACCAACCCTTCCAATTTTGATTATGATTACAATGTCATAAAATATTGGAGGCCTGCACGTAAACTACATCCTATCACCTATCTCCTATCATGTAAGTAACGGACTATAACTCAACATGGACCTAACTGGGATTGCTCATCCTGAAATGTATTGACCTCACACCTACAGTTGACTGATCAAACCTGTCGATGTCCAATAGCCTCCCTGCGCGCCCCGAGTTGCAACTTTCTACCTTGCTATAGATGCCCACCGCCCTGAAAGGATTATAACGTCTAGGGACCGAATTACTCATTTATCAAAATGGAGTTTGCTATGGTAGGTGCGGATGGCGGGTGCAACAGTCACCTGCCTTATGGATATGCCCAAGCTCGCGCACGGGAGAGGGAGCGCGAGAGGGAGCGCCAGGCTGCCCAGTCGCGAGCGGCAGTGGCTGTTGAAGGTGGATCTGGTGGAGAGGGAGGGGGGTCCTCCTCCAGCAGTCATCTCCTTAACAACCACCAGCAGCATCAGTCTCGCACCGCCTCCTCATCAAATGCCAACAACAGTAGCGGCGGTACCGCCTCGCGCCCCTCCTCCTCCTCGCAACCGCCACAGCAGCACCAACACGAGCCTGAACAGCAAGTTCTCAGAGAGCGGAAAAAGCAACGCGGTGTAGGACGCTGGAGACGGAGTCGGCCGACTCTCGGTGGGGACTTGCGCCACTCAGAGTTGGCGCTTCTTGGATCTGAGGAAGATATGATAGAGGAGGAAGAGGCTGATGGTGCAGAAGAAGAGGACGGGGTAAACAAAAGATTGAGTTTTCTCTGTAATATGGATGATGAAGAAGAAACTGTCTCACTCACAGACAGACGTCCCCAGTCAGGGTATGACAATGTTTACAGTGAGTATGGGTGCTGCGAAAGAGTTGTAATCAACGTGTCTGGTCTGAAGTTTGAAACTCAGCTGAAGACTCTAACGCAGTTCCCTGACACTCTCTTAGGAGACCCGGACAAACGAATCAGGTACTTCGACCCACTAAGGAACGAATATTTTTTTGACAGGAACCGACCGAGCTTCGACGCCATTCTTTATTATTACCAGTCAGGGGGGCGCTTGAAGAGACCCGTCAATGTACCATTTGACATCTTCTCTGAAGAAGTGAAGTTCTATGAACTTGGGGAGGAGGCAATACTGAAGTTTCGGGAGGATGAGGGCTTTGTCAAAGAGGAGGAAAAAGCCCTACCGGAGGACGAGTTCAAGCGCCAAATTTGGCTTCTTTTTGAGTACCCAGAGAGCTCGAGCCCCGCGAGAGGAATAGCAGTCGTGTCCGTTTTGGTTATAGTCATATCCATTGTGATATTCTGCTTGGAAACGTTGCCAGAGTTCAGGGATGAAAAAGAATACCTACAGCCACGAAACAATGCTACTCAACCTGACTATGAATTTACTCCTTTCAACGACCCGTTTTTCATTGTGGAAACGGTATGCATCATTTGGTTCTCATTCGAGATTATAGTCCGCTTCTTTGCAAGTCCAAGCAAACCTGCTTTCTTTAAAAACATTATGAACTCTATAGACATTGTATCCATTTTGCCTTATTTCATAACTCTTGGCACAGACCTAGCTCAACACCAGGGTAATGGGCAGCAGGCAATGAGCTTTGCAATTCTGAGAATAATCCGTCTTGTCAGGGTCTTTCGCATATTCAAACTCTCCAGGCACTCCAAAGGACTGCAAATCCTCGGTCATACCCTCCGCGCAAGCATGAGGGAACTGGCGCTCCTGATATTCTTCCTGGTCATTGGTGTCATTTTGTTTTCAAGTGCAGTGTACTTCGCAGAGGCAGATGAGCCCACCTCTCAATTCACAAGTATTCCCGACGCTTTCTGGTGGGCTGTGGTCACCATGACCACGGTGGGATATGGAGACATGAAACCCATAACTGTCGGTGGGAAGATAGTGGGCTCACTCTGTGCCATTGCCGGCGTGTTAACTATAGCTCTTCCAGTTCCCGTCATTGTGTCCAACTTCAATTACTTCTACCACAGAGAGACAGATAATGAAGACCAGACACCGGTTGTTGAGAGCATGCCTCCGGGCTGCCCCTATTTCCCGGACTTTCTGAAGAAATTCAAAGGCTCACCCTCTGGCTCCTCGCTAGGTGACAAAGCGGAGTATATGGAAATGGAGGAAGGGGTGACTGAATCACTTTGTGGGTTGGACAAGAGCCCCAGTAAGGGAAATGGCACAGACATTAGCAGGAGAAACAGTAACTCAAAATCCCTTCAGACTGATGTGTGATTACAAAAAAGAGAAAACTTTCGTTAAGAAGAATATGCCCTCAACCAATTAACAGCAGGTGGTCACC
>OMKL01007451.1:3976-16672 GCA_900302295.1 Parasudis fraserbrunneri
CCCCCCATCTCCATTAGTTGTGACTTACCATCTTGTTCTACTGCCTTTCCATTTAGCTGGGCCCATTGCTTTGGTCCACCTGTGTTTGTGCTCTGAGATAATGATGGAGGAAATCAAGGTAATTCTTTAAAGCTGCATTCAGACAACAGCCAGGTATGAAACATACAATCAGGTCTCTACATATGTTCATTATTTGCCTTCACGTTTGCAGTTCTAAATGTAGAATGTCGGACCAAGAACTCAAAATACTTTTTCATGTAAGAAAAGACAAAAGATCAAATGATATGCAGTTGGAAAAATATTTCCCACTCGCACCTCCTGGCTGGCTACTGGTGTGGGCTTCTGAAGATTGGAGACAGATTTCTGTGAAGCCAGCTGCGGCTGCAACTCCGGCAGCTGTGCTGTTGACGCAATAGAACTGTGGAGAAAGAGAAAAGAAAAAGGAACAGTCACCTCTTCCCCTTGAGACTCATGCAAAAATCAATCGAATCAGACTGTAGATATCCAAACTCCATAAAATGCAAGAACAAAACACACCACCACAAGACAGTGACACATGCACAGGACAGGGATGTCCGAAGGTCTTCCTAGAATAGACCAATCTTTGTCTCCTCTGAGCGATACTAAAATACTCTGTGTGTTCTACTGAATCGTTCATTAATAACAGACTTACGGCGATCCACTGGCTCAATGTTAAACATTAAGTTAGCACATTAACATCACACTCCCCAAATATAATCACTCAAAAGGATAAGTTCATAACCCCTACGCCCATTTCCTACTCACCAATGATGTTGTTGATTGGTAGAGCTGCGGGAGCAGTTCTGGCTAGTTAGCCACAAAACCAAAACAATGTCAATGGGGCCACGCTCCAGTCTATACAAGCCTTGAAATAAACACAGAAAACTACATTATGTGCACTGAGGAGTAGGTTTCAGCATTTATTTCAGGGCTTGTACAGACTGCAGCATTGCCCCATTGACTTCGCATCAGTTTTGTGGCTAACTAGCCGGAGCTGCAGGTATCCAGTAGGAGGAGCAGCATAGATTGTGCTTAGAAAGGACACCACCGATTGACAACATCATTGGTAAATAGGAAATAGGGCTAGGGGTAAAAAAAATCTGAACTTACCCGTTAATGATTTTATGTATTTTGACCTAATTTAAATGTTACTTTTTGGGAAAACAAGAGTTTTTTTTATTTTTTTTATTTATTTATTAGTAATTCAACTGCAAATAGCTGTCCAACTTGCCCCAGTACATCAAAACAATAATTGTTAGCAAAGCCGATAACTGGAACTGGGAAATGGAAAGGTCCCCGAGCAACGTTCTGCCTTGTGTAAATGGTGTTTTTTAACAACTTTTTAAAAACATTACTATCCAAACAGACTATTCAAATATTGTTTTTTTTCTGGCACATTCGTGGCAAATACATTGGAACTCTGAGCAGCGATCTATACCAATGATTGGAACACAGCAACGGACATTTGGAACACCTTTCTCCAGCGTGTTAGTTGAGCCATATGTATTATGTCCTCCTCTCTAAATCTAAATATTAAAACACACACCTCTTCACTCTCCTGCACTACAACCACCCACACCGTACAACAGAGCAGTCACGTTCCACCACCATTCAACTCCCCACCCGGCCGTCCACAGACAGCTCTGCAGACTGAGTCACGAGCTAACCTTGGTAGACACGTTGACCTCAAGTTTGTCACTAGGCTCGCCTTGACTAAGAGGGCATGCACACAAACGCACACATAAATACGCAGTTGCAACACCTGAGGTTCAACAGCCTGGTTCAACACCCAATTACAGCTGCTACAGGCCTATGCTGAAAATGTGAGGTGATCTACAAACTGTCAGCACTAGCAGTACTCCCAAACCAGACTGCACTTACTGATCACGTTGCTGCAGAGACCACTGTTATCCGTGATGGCTGTGGTTTAGACGGCACACATCCGGCGTTAGCCTCTTTGATGCTATGCTAAGGATTTCAAACTTGGTAAAATGAAGTTGCCCCTGAAAATGCCCTTTGTAGATTCCACAAGAGTTAAAGACTTACTCTAGAGCAGTGAGTTACTATAATTTCTTCTGTTAACTGTGACCCATCCCTCCCTGCATTACACCTTCTTTCAACTCTCTACGTTTCTTCCATCAGTCTGTAATATCTCAACTCCCACCCTTACCTCTTTTGATCGGGTTGTTCCTGCTTGTTTGCCCATCCTGTTCCGTCTTTGGGCACAATAATCACGTTGGGATCGTTTCCTTTGTTCTCAGACTTCAGGCTCGGCAGGTGAGCGGGTGGGGGCATGCGCCGGGCTGCGGCCACTTTGCCAAGACTCTGTAAGCCATGTCGCGGAACTACTGGGGGGAAATGAGAGAAAGAGAGGGATGAGGGAAAGGGAAAATGACAGGTAGAGGGAGCAGTGGACAGTTGTAGAAAGAATGGGATGAAGGGGCCATGGGTAGAGAAAAGAAGGAGGACAAAGTTAAATTAACTATGACTCTGGAGAAAGTAGATATACAGAGAAAATCCACACCTAGCTGGTATTATTAGGGATGCACCAATATATCAGCAGAAAATCTGTACGAGGCCATATGAGTTTTGAAACGCATCATTGGAATTGGTCCAATTATATTTTTACGACCAATTGTTGACTGAAAGTAGAATTGGCCTTTTTATGACCTTTTCACTGAGCCTGTGCTGCTTAAAGGCTCAAACATAGTCCAGACATACCATACACAGAATTATTGCAATAGCAGACCTCAACATATGTCTGCATATGCATGTCCACACACCACTAACTTGTCCGTGCGCACATGGCTAGCATTCACATACAATATCTGGATGTCTGCAGGTATCAGCAAGGTAAATTAAGACTTTTTAAGACCTTTTAATGCCACCGTTTAATTAAATTCAAGGCCAATTCTGCAATAAACAGCAATAAATGTGAAAGTACAGACAGTTTCAACTTGACAACATAAACATTCTAAATGGACCCAAGTTTATTTCCTGTAAACTTGGGCCCAAGCTGTTCCCTCGCAACACAATTCCAGTGAAACCATCTATAGGCATAGGTATTTATAATGAGTAAATATGCATATTGTCAGTTCAAAATGATCAGTAAGGCAAAATCACAATATCTGGTTGACTTAAAGAACAATTGTCCAAATATGTTTATTAATGTGAACAAATATATTTGTCCTTAGTGATATTAATCACTACAATAATCTTAAAGCCAGAGTTTTAAATAAACTTTTTTGGCTCACATGCCAAGTACTCCTGTAGGCCTACTTTTCATAATAGTGTATTGTGCTACCTGTAAGAGTGTGGCTTCTGTGGTTGGGCTGGCCATGTTGAGACTATATCAAGGTAGAATGCCAATGTCTATGATTAAAGTCATTTAGACTTCGGCTGTATTATTATGGTGGTTTTCTGTTTCATAGTTTATACATGGCTTTTAAATAGACAGGTAAATCCCCACACGATATGCAAAATAAGAACTGCCACATTTAGCCTAAAGGCCATCTGTTGTCATGACAGAAATTAAAGTGGGTAAAGGGAAAAAAATCTGAAAATGAGAGTAGGGTAACATTTTTGGTTGGTTATTTCCATGTAAAATTTCAATCCATTAAAATCACCATGAATTCAGATAGTTTAGGCTAATCAGTTCGTTTTACAGTTATGTTATCGCAACTCTATACCAGAAATGTGATAGATGGCTAAATGTGTTCTTTCATAAAGTCTGTAAACAAAGTTTTCAAGGGCTGTTTCTCTGCCCTCTTTTTGTGTCTTGCTTGTCTTTTCCACATACTTGTTTTGCTTCTAGTGTGACTTTTTTGTGTGTATATGTGTGTGTGGGGGGGTCTTCATCTTTGCTCTCCTGACATGTTTGTGACTTCAGGTTTTCAGTTTGCCGTCTCTCCTCATCCAGCTCTCCCTTTTTCCCTTTCTAGGAATTCCTCAAATTAATGTTTATTCTCGTCTTGCACATGTTTGTAAACAGCTACTTTTTCTAGTCTTTCCCCCATGCATGCATCTCAAACTTTTTGTAAGGGGTGGGATCTGATTAACTGATATACTGTATTTCTCCATTCTGACTTCATTTTAGTTCAGTCATTTTAGTACTCTCTACTTTTTTCTCAGACACCTGCCATGGGCCTACAGTTGCATTTAATGATTAGTTCAGCTCAGCTGACAGATGCAACAGCAGACCTGCTGGTAATGATCCCATTCAATCCTCCTGATCCAACGTGACTACCCCACAGTGCAAAATGTTAACAGACAACATCCACTTTTTGGCGCTTAGTCCCTCGGCTACAAAACACTGATGTTAACATTACAGCTAATGCTAGCTAAACACCGAATTCTACCAAGCATTTGCCCAGCGTGCGCTGCATTGCACTGAACGGTAGACTAGGAGCACTGAATGGCAACAACAAGTAGGAAAGCTAACGTTACTGTACGAGAGAGGGCGAGAGCACATCACACAACATGTAGCTAGCAAATGTTACATTACCCCATCAACTTACTCCCACAGTGCAGACAGGGGTGTTGTTGTCGATATCTTTACCTCCAAGCTAAACTGTTATTTTCCGAACCATCCATTCCCAGTGGAATACATTTTTCACATCATAGTCAATTTCTTTAGCTTTCCAACAACTGTCCTTTTGGTTGATTTAAGTTGCCATGTCTTAAATCAAACATCCACCGCCGCAGTTAAGAGCATCATGTCCACTCATCAGCGGAACTTCCCACAGTGATTGATGTAAAGAGATGGAACGTTTCTGCGGTGTCGTGCTACTTCAGGACTACTTCGGATTTACATTGATCTCACAGATGACCATTTCTCAAACAAAAACACGGAAAATTGTGGAATCCGTGGAAGCCCCTCATCTCTGTCATATTTAATCTAGTCAACTTCCTCTTGTTAATGATTGCCCTACTTTCTACAGCTCATCTTTTGCCCAAATATTTTTCTACCCTGCAATATTTCCTACACATTCTTTAGCCTCCATCATTCCTCGCATTTATATTCTGAATGGGGAATGCGCGGGGGACTGCACGATCCGAATCACCAGTTCAAGTGACGGCTGCAATGACACTCGTTAACTATCATGAATGAGACAGGAGATTAACGAGAGAAACGGCTATACAAACGCATAGGGAGAGCCCTAAGCCCGGGTGTTTGCAGGTTATCTAACTAACTAGCTAGACCATCCATACAGATGCAGACACAACAGCCAAGCACGTGAGAGTGGATGTTGGTCACGAAGGACAAAGTTTGAGAACACGAATAGCAAAAACCAAAGACTGTCATGTGATAACGAGGCAATCAAATTTAACTCTTAGCGATTTTGCCAAAGATCATTTTACAGGCATTTGGCACTGAATATGGCTTGGCATGCACACTGATCAAAGGAGATTGCCGGATCAAAGAGCTGGTATGTCTGGACTATGAAAGGCGAAGGACAGTGCTATGCACCCCGTACTTCTAGACTATATCTGAGCCATAATACAATAGAATAACATGCATCATTATGATCAATCTAGAAGCAATAAAACCAACCCAACAAAGATATTTTCATACACTTTCAATATATGCATGTAAAGACGCACGTAAAGAAGCAGCAAATAATGGGGCTGTAAAATGTCAAGTAATGGCTGGGTAAAGTCATATGCATGTCTATAAAAATTAATTGTCATTCTGTAACCAGAGTTATGGCCTCTGTGGTGTGAAAAAGCGTAGGTTTTCTACCTGCATTTGTAGTGAAAGTCTTAGGGCCCGGCCATTTTGATGGACAGAAAAGTTCAGAAATGAACTTTTGGAATTGACAGATACGTGACAGTCTGTATGTCATGTATCTAAATGCACAATTACATTAGGTTCTAATTTCAAAACAAAGCAACAGACAGTAATATCTTGCGTCCTTTTTATCTGTTTTGTGATGGATCAATGTAGCTGGGCCCTTAGACCAATTAATCAGTCCGGCCGAATAATTGGGCAGATATCTGGTATTTTTAAATGCCAGATAACATCGGCTGATAGCCACAACCACATGGTCAATGAGTAAAAATGTTAGCCCCGCAAGTGTAAAATGATTCCAAAACAACACATTTCATGATTTTTATTTTCAATTAATTTATTTAGTTAGATTTTTTAATTTTTTAATTTAAAATAATAAGTAGAGTGCAGATTTACAAAAAGTAGACTTTTTTTGGGGTCCCATTTGTTAATATTAAATTGTTGATTTTTATCAGATGCAAAACAATTATTATATCGGCCACCCTGCTCTCTAAATATCGGTATCAGCCATTGAAAACCCATATTGGCCAACCATGAGTAGATATGGGCCTCAAAAACCATATAGGTGCATCCGTAGGTAATAAGTCATTTCAGTTGGCCTACAGTATTGTGAGACAATGTTAGTCAAATGCAGTGGAGGACAAAAGGACGACTTACCTGTGGTTTTCTGAGTTTCTATTGACTTTCCCTTGTACTTGTCAAATAGGCTGAGTGAGGAATACTTGCTTTTCCCATCCTTGGACTTGGTTATTTGCCCCAAACGATCGGACATTGCGATGTAATGTCATCGAGTATGGAAATTTTTCTTTGCGCCTCTTCTCGTGTGCCTTCTGTTTCTGTGGGGAGAGCAGAGGGGAGGAGAGGAAAATCTTGAGTCAGTCAAACCACACGGGCAGTCTGGAAAAACAGTCATGTCATATTCAACCACAGGGGGATGGACGTTTTAGCCATCAGAAAACCACTTTTTCACAGAGGCAATAAAGACATCAATAAGCATCAATACAGAAAAGACAACGTTTGAGGACTGTATTCAGAAAGCAACTTGAAGTAGGCGTACTGATTGTCATAGGCCAGCAGGAAAAACCCACTTATGATCCGCTTTGTGTATAGGGAGCCAGCGAGCCATAGTAACAAAAATGTCAAGGTTTTCAGTGTCTCCAGGCTGACTATGTGGGTGTCTAGACCAAACAATGCCACAGGGAACGGTAATTTAATATTACATGTAAAACATATCACGGCTAACATGATGGGAGTTGAAACAATGGACATCAAAGACAAGTTAAATCAACAGTGGTAGTAGTCAGGAAGACATTACTTCTACACAGACACAAGACCTTTCACAGCTATGACACATGGGCAACATGGGATGCCATCCACTACTTTGGCAGTTCAAAAGCAACAGAGTTGAAATACAACATGTGCATGAAGGTTTAGGGATGAGTAGAGCCGTGTTCAAACAGTCAGCAAATTCAGATGGAGCCCATAAGACAGAGAGGTAGGGGTCCAACACCCTTCAGGTTGAACAGCTTTACCTGTAAAACTGTCCAAAAGGTAAAGGCAAGCTTAACAGCCATTCAATATTTGCATATGTATATTTCTTATTTTACTATTTAAGAAAAAAAATCTATATTCCATGAAAGGCTTAGAGAATACAACATTAACTACAGACACACTGACAAACATGAGCAGCACATTTGATTACATAAAAGAACACAGTGTACTACAAATTGTGGTGATTGAAACTCTTGCTTTTCAGCGGCAAACAGTACTCTCTGACTGATGCACATGTGACAAATTCAGTAAGTTAGCCTATTTGAAATTTGACAACCTCTGAGGAATAAGTACGACTACATTGTGGATCTTTCGCATACAAGACAGGTTGACCACAATCAGAGTGTTTGGGAAATTATTTTCAGTAGCAATCAATCATAGTATTTCAACTAATCATGTTAAACATTCCAAGCAGTGTTACCTTGTCCATTCCCATGTCAGGCAAAATAGTGCCCTATTATACAATTTAGATCCTCTATTTTCAGGCTGTAACCCTTTGGATTTTAGAAGTTCAAGTAGATCTATAAATTAGCTTAAATGCTAAAAGTGTGCACTGGTAGCCTAACAAAGAAGCAAGCTTGTGACTGGAATATCCTCTGTTAAAAACCAAACCTTGATGGAAAATCTCGGCAGGGGAGGATATTGAGATATGTTCATCAACTGTTGAGGAGGTGCCCTTGATTTTAAACCCCAACTGCTACAGTGGACCTGCTCTGTGGCCAAGACTACGGTTGTGTTGAGCATTTCCTAGGTGTGCTGTACCTAGTATCCCCCTGGGCTGTGCTGTAAATAAGAATGTGTTCTTTGTAAACATGCCGGGTTAATGGATAAAAAATATTTTGTTTGTTTTTACACAAAAGTCCAGAGATAAGTATTGAGTGTCGTGTACATATCCATGGTATTTTCCCATTGTTGAGTTTGGCTAAATGTTTCCCTTGAAAGATGCTTATATGTGCCCAAAATGCAGAAGATCATGTCACTTTGCTTTGATTTCTGACACATTACACGTTGCACTTGGTATCCGATTTCAGTATTAGGGAAACGTATATATAAATGCCCTGTTTTAGCATGATGCCTATACTACTAAGCACTCAAGATCGGCACTGCTAGACGAACAACGCCACTTACCCTTAACCGCCAGAGGTGTACCCCCTTGGTGACATATTGTACACAATTTGTACATCAATTTGGATAAAAGCATCAACTAAATGACTAAATGTAAATGCACTGAGTGTCATCATTGTCAACAATTAAAAAACATGGAATTACTGTATGAAGTGACAGTGATCAACTCAGAAGTAGTTGCGGTTCAGGCAGACTCGAGGCGATCGCGGTCACATCACACAGTACTTACAGGAAAAACTACCATGTTAACATTCATTGCAGTGATGAATTATGCTGACCAAAGCAGCATAAGTACAGCGCTGTGACTTGTTTTAGCGGTTTTTGCAAAACAATGGAGTTCTATGACTTCCGTACATGAGCTATAATCTAGTATTGGCCGGGCAAACCATACTTATAAAGTAGAAGAAGTGCATTGTTGGTTTTCATCTTTTCGTAGACTAAGTTGACAATAAGAAAAAAATAAAAGGACACCAGCCTAATCCTTTAATTTACAAAACAGACATTGCAATAGCTAAAAATAACAGAATCCCCATTCAATTTGATTAGCTAACCCAGAACCTTTTATGATCAGAGTTTGGACACAAAACATTGGGCTCTGAATTAACCTCCCACCATGACATCTTTCTGTTTAGGCCTACATAGAAACGTCAGTGAAATGAGGCAAGTGATCTGCCTGGTATTTCGAAAGTAGAATTTTTGCAGGGTCTATATTAGTAGTACACTTAAACTGAATAACGTATTTGTTGATATACTTAAATTTTAATATTTGTTATCGCCTGTTATATCACCATTGCAGTATCCAACAAGTGAATCGCACACTGCAATTTTTTCTATATCGTGCAGCTCTAATATACAGTAAGTGTAAACTCCACAAAGAAAGCCCCCCCAGTTGTGTTTGAACCCAAACGCTTTTCTACTGCCCATTATTTTCCCTCTAAGAAATATTAAGCATTTCCTTGGACAAGCTAGCTCCACTACGATGAAATTATCATCAACAGGCAGCATAGTTGCCGGACCTGGAGGACCGGTCTATAGCTAATGTCCCTTAATGACTGACTCCCCATTGTTGAAGCATGCATGCGTGAGTGTTAGCTGGGTCCAGCTAACTAGGCTTGCCTAGTCTTGTTTATAACAGTTGACAATAATGCCAGGGTCCCATTCGGACTTCCAGGGGAAACAATGCAATAAAATGTGACGTAGCCCTAAACCTTATCTAAACTCTGTCAAGTCAACTGTAACATTATACACAATGACCACATAATTTCAATTATACCATTTAGTTCTCGCATTATGACTGGCTGAGCAATATTCCAATGAGCACTAAAACCTCTGGTAATGCAATGATAGCCTAGCACACCTTTTGTTTACTGCTGCACTCTTCCATCTTACAGCAAAATAGCTACAATAAGCATTGACAGTTGATTGCTGGGGATCAGTATCAGTCTGTCATGTTAGAAAATTACATAATTAGAGAAAAACCTGTATGAGTCAACTTTAAGGTTGAGTCAAAACCTATGGATGCTCTAATTGAATGAATAACCCAGCAATCACTTTGTGATCTGGCCTGGCTCATCAGTTGAAGCTGTCAAACTACATGGTGGCTAAGTTACTGACAGACATACAGTCTAATACAAGACACTGTTCTCCCAAATGACTATTATAAAAAATAAATTAATGAAAATCTATAAAATGAAACTTTGCGAGAGTCCGTGATTTAAGGAGGGAATACCCAGTTGAAAATGATCAAATGTTGAGTGAATTAACGTTACGTTACACACGCAACAGTACGGATGCTGGGATGAGATGATGAAAATAGGTTCACATTTGTTGGACGTCGGCATTTCTTCGGTAAATGAGAAATACATTATTCTCGTAATCATCACCATCACTTCATAACAAACCAATCCAAATGTAAGAGGAAGAATGCCGCCTTTAAAATGGTGCCCGAGCCATGTTATCCTCTCAATCAAAGCTTTGAAGACGGTAGAGCAGGCAACCGCTAGGCAGCTGTCTTTAAACACATAGTCAAGCCAAAACAAAACAAATAAAACAGACACTACCCCTGTTGCTGGAAATTATTAGTGGCTAAAATAAAACAATTGGACACTGTGGGTGAAAAAATACAACATGACATGCAACATCACTTGCTAGTCACCGAGCCAGGCAAGTTGCGCAAGACTAATGTTAGCTAAGTAGCTAACGTTAGCAGTTAAACAGTAAGCAACTAGTCTCGGGCACAATAAATTGACTTCGGCCAATAGATACAGTGTAAGCAAACAAAATAACAAGAATTGCTTCACTTGTGTTAACAAAAAATAATTATTCGTGGAAGTAAACGGAATAGCTGACGTTAGTTCCAACGCTAGTTTTAATGATAGAAGCCAAACCACAACAAGGCCCTTGGCGTTTAGCTAAATTAGCTAGCCAGGAAAAATGGCTATGTAAACACTGAGTTGTTTATGTCAACGGCCGTATGAAGCACATTTTCATTACTAGGCTTCAGGAAATAAGTTAAAACCTATATTATTCCTCTACATACGTGTTACTTTAGCACTAATGTACATAACGAACAACAAACTGAGGTAGCTTTAGCGGTGAAGGTAGCAGCAGATTGATGCTAGCGAGAGTTCCTGTCTGGAATTCCTGCCTGGAATTCCAAAAACAAACCAAAGAAACGAGTATTTGGATCAAAAAGGTTTGCTTCAAATGTGACTATTTGAATAACATGTTTTAGAAGTATACATAAAATTGCTCACATACGGAGAGTATGTATTTTCCCACCGTTTTGAAGCTTTCAGTGCCTCGGAAGACGGCGATGGAAATGTAGGACAAGCCGATTAAAAATGGCTGCTGCCCAGAACAAAGCAACAATAAAACTGGCCAGTCGAAGGAGACTGAAAAATTGATAAAAGACACAACCAACCAAATACATAACTCACCGATTTAACGCCTTGGTGTATGTTCAAATCAATGATAGTGATATATTTCCACAAAATTACTATTCTTCAAAGGATGGATGGCGATTGTACTGCCGAATCTTGATATATTCTCCCGTATAGCAGTGTTGTTGCTGGGGACCTACCCGGCCTGAAAATGAAAGTTCTCGCTCTCGTCGACTCTGCTGTGGCTGTATGCAGATACGACGTAGAAAATAAAACACTGACCCCCGGTGTCGATTCTACAGCATTGCATTTACATTTTTCTTCGAAAAATAAATAAATAAACGGGGAAACATCTTTATGTAAGAAGTGAAGCTATTCATCATCTTGTGCAGTGGATCTCAACCTTTTTAGCTCAGGTCAGGACATAGATATAGAATAATGATAATACATTATTATATTTATATGGTTCAAGGCCACTAAAAATAGAGGGACACCTATCCATGACTGCCAACATGGTCAAGCATAAAGAGAATGATGAACTTTGACACCAAAAAATAATTTGTATTACCCTTTTCAGGCAATTTCCTTTGGCTGACAATTGGAGAAGGGCTTTAGACTTCAAATAGTCTATATTTCACAAGAAAAAAACATATCTATACCAGTCATAACTACAATAATGGATTTTTCGGATATATTTTTGCAACCACTCAAAGGCATCTTGCAGGTTGGAAACAGGGTCTTAGTGTATTATGTGTAGGCTATGACACACACACACACACAAGAGGAAAGTGTATACCCAGTGATGTTAGTAGATACCCTATAAGCACCAGGCACAGATCATAGACATGTGGTGAATATTGTGTTGCACCTCCAGCTTAATGTGATTACCCAGTCCATTGTTGCTCACCTCTCCATCCTTCCCCAGCCGTCACTCACTGGCCCCACTGTAAATACACCCCTCCCATTCATGTGTGGAGAGCTGGCACTGGGTAGCTAAAGGCCACTGTTTATTCAGACAGCGATTAAAATGCAAGGGATCTCATGAGATACAATGGTGGCAGCAGGTATAGCAGCGTGGTCCGTCCTCAGCTGAACTTGATATGGTCAGCCAAGCGAGGGACCATAGCAACTGTCTGTCATTGGTGGGGTAGAGCTTTGTAGAGCAAATCAAATTGACTCGTCTCTTTGGGAAGGAACAGTGGTACCTTCTTTGCTGTTCATTTGTATATGTGTGTGTGTGTGTGTGTGTGTGTGTGTGTGTGTGTGTGTGATAGAGAGAGTGAGAGAGAGAGAAAGAGAGAGAGCGACAGAGAGAGATGAATAGAG
>OMKL01007469.1:3484-14803 GCA_900302295.1 Parasudis fraserbrunneri
CTGTGACCCTACGATCCCCCGCAGGTACTCTGATGTTGGTCGTGCCATACCCTGCCCCTCCACCCCTAGAGATTACTCCGGCAATCTCACCAGAAGGTTGTCCTTGGGGTCGGAACCCATCTGGACCAGTGACCCCTCCGAGCGCCTCGCAAATCAGTTGGGTTTCATAGACACACACTGTCATCTGGACATGCTGTACGGAAAGCTAGGCTTCCGGGGGACTTTCAGCCACTTCCGGAGGCTGCACCAGAACACCTTCCCGGCAGAGTTCCATGGCTGCATCGCAGACTTCTGCAACCCACGGCTCATGGTGAAGGAGGCATTGTGGGAGGGTTTGCTGGCAGAGGAGCTGGTGTGGGGAGCGTTCGGGTGCCACCCGCATTTTGCCAAGGAGTATTCAGCTGTCCATGAGGAGAGCATACTGATGGCAATGCGACATCCCAAAGCTGTGGCCTTTGGAGAGATTGGCCTGGACTATTCCCATAAAAACTCCACCAGCACTCGTAAACAAAAAGAGGTAAGAACCCATCAGGAAGTGATTGAGGTGAATTGGGCCTTTTGCTACAGCCATGTTTTTTTGTTTTGTTTTTTACAGCTGCCAGAAATTAAATGTTCTCTTGTTCAGTCATTCCAATGACAGTGGAGTAAGTAGATGATGTCATTGTCTTGTTTTGTTCATCGGTGCCTCCTGCAGGTGTTGGAACGTCAACTGCGTCTGGCTGTGGCCATGCAGAAACCCTTGGTCATCCACTGCAGGGATGCAGATGATGACCTGCTGGAGATCATGAAGAAGTTTGTGCCCTGGGACTACAAAATTCACAGGTGTGTGTGTGCGTATTTATGTTGAATGTTTCATGTGACATGAAAGGTCATGTCACGCCAGTCATTACTTGGATGGATGGGCTTGATTAATCAATATTTCAAGTCATCAAAATGGACATTTAGCTCAAATGAAATTTGTTGAAAATGCCCATCCCTAGTCATTAAAGGTTGTTTCTGTGTGCTGCAGACACTGTTTCACCAACAGTTATGGAGTGATCGAGCCTTTCCTGAGGGAGTTCCCCAACCTGTGTGTGGGTTTCACGGCCCTGATCACCTACCTCAGAGCCACAGAGGCCCGAGATGCTGTCCGGAGGATCCCCCTCAACCGCATTGTGTTGGAGACAGATGCTCCCTACTTCTTGCCTAGACAGGTTTGTGTAAATGTAAAGGCACTTCTTCAATACTGAGCAGGAGTATAACTTCTCCCAGGACTACAGTGAAGGGAACAGGAGTGGCTGATGAAGTGGCTACAGATTTTCATCATCCCCAGTCCCCTCTCAAATCAGCCCCCTTTGAGATTTGTCAGATTCATTGTTGCTTAAAGCAATATTAGACTGAGGTAGAAACTCGGTTTGTATATTTTCCTTCCCCATGATTTAAGTCTATACTTAGATGTGTGTGATTGTTATGGGTTGCGTATAATGCAAACTTCTACAATACACATTTCGCATTGTAGTCTCAGCAAGGAAGAGAAACGAACTTCCGCCATCTCTCTATAGTAAGATCAGCAAAGTAAACAATAGTTTATTAATTCAAAATGTCATGACTAGGCTATTAGGCTTACAGTTTGACTTAAAATTTATGGTAGGTTATCGATGGTGTCTGATCAGTTGCCTAATTATAAGGAAGCGGGCAGATGTTTTAGTGTTACATGGCTGAGTAAACCAGCACTTTGGACATTCATGCCTATCGTTTTAGGCTTTAGCCTGCTCTCCAACAGTTTGAGCCTACTGGTGGTTATGCTGCACATCGTTCAACTGATTACAGTGGAAGCTCCACAAGCAGGCACTGTCCACAAATCGCAACAATTTCAAGTGTTCACTGTATGTTCCATATACAGTATGGTGAAGATTACATGTTATGTTAACAGTAGCCAATGGCATTTTCCTCGTAAACAATTCGCTTTTGTTTATATTTACATTTCACAGGGTACCCCGTCTCATTCGCATGCTAAGCAGTGTGTCGTAAACATCCCTGGTACTAAAATGCAGGTATCAGCCAGGTGTGTAGGCTACCCTCCTACAAAATGATCAGACTGTTAAACCAGCATAATAAAAATGTGTAGGCCATAGGATGAGAGAGCGACGTACCATTCTACACAGAATGAGAGGATTCTTTTTTCGTCATATTGAACATGAATGTGATGCACGTTCCATTTGGGCACAAAGCCTACAGAGGAGGCTGTTCGTGTGCTGAGAGAGACAGTTGCCACCCGTCCCGTATGATTAGCTAAATGTTATTTCCTTTTTGAATCAACGGCTAACGCCATTTGTTCTGTGTTATTTAAGTGACAATAACAGGCTGCGTAGCCTACAGACGAGACGTCTTGGAAAAAAGTGAGAGGAGCGCAGCGCTTTCGCTCTCTCTGCCGAGCTCACCCCTCTCGACCAAGTCCCCGTCTCTTGAAACACTGTGTTGTTCCTTATGCAGGAATCATAACTGCTTTAACCATAAATCATTACTAGAGAGCAAATGGTTGCAAAGGAATAAGAGGCATCTCTCTCCCTCTGTGTCTCGGTGCTCTGCTGTGCGTGTGAGCGTGTCTCTTGTTGGCTGTTGCGCAATTGCACGCGGGGGCATTTAATATGGTCTTTTCCTTCAAGTCAGAAGGAATATTCATGGCTTGACAACACGACAGATAATTGGTAGGCATAAAAGTTGAATTGTAAAGTGTGTCACAAGGTTTTTTATGTCTCATGGAGGAGTGTGACATGAAAAAACACAACACCCTTCTGTCGAAATTTATGCTAGCACTCATAATCCTATCAGACATCACCTGGATCGGACATGTCATGAGACGACTTGTCTGTCAAATGTTTTTATTCGATGTTTGGAAGGTGTGTATGTTAGGTGTGCTCTTATTGTGGCATTATTACTCAGACATCCACTGGCTGAGCAGAGGGACATTTTGGCTAGATTCAGATGCTTGGGACTAATTTTTACTTCTGAAATAAGATGATACGTATTTTGTGTTGTACAATGCATGACTTCTTAAATATCAAATAAACATCTTGATCACTGAGAATTTATATTGTTTCCTTAATCTTGAATTTGAAAACTAAGTAGCCACAATTTGATTTGTAGAATATTTTGCAATGGGCTAATACACAGGGGTCTAATAAGTAAGTGGAGCAAGTGCCATCAGTAATTTAAAGGTCCCATAATGTATTTTTTTTTTAATTATTATTTTATAATATCAACATGCATATGCTTTTTTCCCCCAGATAGCCAGAATTTACACTTTATAATAAATATAAAAATGTAGATCTATTCTAGGTTTGCATTATTCTAACTAGCCAGCCAATGATGAGACTTAAAAGTGTGGTGATTTTCACTCTGTCTGCTTGGCTGGCGATGGTAGATCTCTGCAGCCTTGGAAAAGGACAAAGTAGATCTCATGCCCAAAAAGGCTGCCTACCCCTGTTGTAATGAGTCCGACCTCCTTTGATTGACAGGCAGTTCGCTTTTTAGATTTCGAAGAAGATCGTATAGACCAATCAAACTGACGCACAAGGGCATTTTTACATGCCCCAGTGCTCATGGCGTGCGTGTGCAATCCTCGTGCACGTGCCGGACAAACATGTGATACACAATTTTCGGGGACCCCTTTCCTCCTACTGTGTGCCCTATACTGCCAATTTCAGCAACTAGTCAACAACTCCTAACGGGTACCTTTTAATCTCTATTCATGTGGGCACATTACCCGGTCACATGAAGGAGCATAGAGCGTTTCCCCTGGGCGTCCCCAAGGTTGATAAATGTGATAAATGTGGAGAAGTTTTAGTAAGATTGGATTTGTACACACAAATATACAAACGACAGGCTCTTCTGCTTTAGGTCAGCAGAGGCGTCTGCAGCTTTTCCCACCCTGGAATGGGTATCCACACCCTGCGCGAGATCAGTCTACTGAAGGGAGAGGACATCCGGACCGTCCTCGCCACCGTCCGACGCAACACTACCCAGCTCTACGGCCTGTGACCACAGCCACAGGACCTGTCATGGATTACCTGATGACTCACCTAAGAAAACAGTATTTCTGTTGTTACTGTGACAAGGGAAGTTGTGTTGAGTATTAAGTATACTACCGGTATATGGTAAAATAAAAAAAAACAACAACTATATTTTCAGAACTGGTTTCTGTTCTAACTTTTACGTGATGTTTTATGGCATGTATGAGGGGTATAATATGACAGGGATAATGTTCATGTTGGTTCAGTTTTATCATCTAAAACCTTTCATAGTTTTGCGTTCTGTCTAAAACTGAGAAGATTTTTTAGGAACATGGAATCCCTTTGACCTGCACTCTGTTTTAAAATGTCCAAAGGACTTAAGGACTGATCTCACCCTGAATACGGGGGGGAGGGAGGGGGCGACTTTTAAGTCAAATCTCTTGTATCTGGTAAAGATACTGCATGATATTGCATCTCCAGGTGTATAACATTTGTAGATCATAATTATACATCATAGAAATTGGTTTGTTATTGGTTTGATTGTGTGTTTTCGTAATCTGACAACTTTTTCTTGTTACAGTTTTTTTGTCTGTTTTCTGTACTGTATAGTTTGATATTAAATGCAGTAGAAGTGAAAGCCATTTTTGTTCTGGTTACTTACCATTCAGGTCATTGTTTAAATAAGCTTTCTCACACATTGAAATACTTTTTCTTTTTACTTCCGCTCGACTTTTAAGTAACGTCTGTGCACTGGCTACTTTTAACACCTCATTGCATTTAATTTTGTAAAAGGAAAGTCTCCACCAGTAAGAGCACCTTAATTGTCATGTCGAAAGATATAATTATATTACATGTATAGGATAACTCTGTGACACTGAAAATGTAAGTACTGCTTTGTACATGAGACAAAATGCCACATAATGAAACGGTTTCTTAATGACTGGTGGAAAATGGTAAGCTAACCTCTAGCACAGGGAGGTAGGAGTGTTGTTTAGCACGAGCAAGCCTATGTGGGTCCTTCACAAGATCAAATAAGGTAGTGGCTGTGAGTCATCCATTAACTTGCTTTTATATCCATTCAGCCCCAGTGCTTTTAGTTTTGAGGTGATTGATGGAGCCTTTTTGTGACACATTCTGATTGTTGGAGAGAGAATGGAGAAGAGGGTGTGGATGATGCCGGTGTCTCGGCTGAAGCAAGATTGAGCGGAGGTGTAAAGTGTGTGTGTGTGTGTATAGTATATACTGTGTCCAGAGAGAAATTGCAGTTGTTGCCTAGCTTCCTCATCAAAGCCTTGTTTCAAGAGTTTTTAACACCGCTCCAGAATGTAGGTCAGAGCACACTGACCAAGCTCATGTGTTTGCTCTTACTGGCACAAGGTAAACTGCGGGACACAGACCAACAGACCAACCCGTAACAAATTACCATAATCAGTCCACCACTGTGATACTTCAGATGACCTAGTTTTGGGAAGGAACTCCGGATCATGTTCTTGGAACCTCTAATTCGGCTTGGATAGAGTGTACACCGGTACCATGAATTGGGTGGAAAACATTATAGGAGCTGCTTCTGCTTCCCTGAACAGTGTTTGGGATTACATCTAGATGAGCAGTATCCTGTTCATACATTCTGATAAAAAGAAGCACAACAATGGCCGAAGAACAAAACCTCCAATCTGTTCCACTTTTTTTGCAGACAGACTGAATAGAAGCAGCCTTCCTTGTTCTCATCATCCAAAGTGAAATCCGCAAATCAGAAAATTATGCAGATAGGAGGTTTTGTTCTTCGACCATCGATAAGATGGTTCATAACCTCAATGTGATTTGTACAGCAGAACGGGCTGTAAATCTAGGTCCTCAATCAGACTTTTTTTTTCTACATGGAGAGACATGGTGTCTCTAGAGTTCTTTGTTGTGAAGAGTGAGAGATGAACTTTGAGACAAAACCAACATAGACATGTTTTAATGATCTGAATCTGTTTCAGGACAAATTTTGGGAAGACATTTAGACCTCTGTCAAGGAACTCTCACTGGCTATCCCAAGATGTTATAGTCATTCTGAAACAAAGAGAGACATGTTAAAGCCACAATCACAATGTTCTGACCATATCAATGCGGGGTAAATTCACATACATTCTTGAAGAGTTTCATCTGTAGATGGAAAATAAGCTTATTTCTTTACCCCATTGTAAATGGGAATTTAGATATTTTTTGCTCCAGTGTGTCCAAACATTGCCAATGTATACAAACCTTTTACCATCACAAAATACAGCAAATACAATTGAAAACTCAGTCAGCTAAAGGATAAAAAACAAAAATACAGTTGAATTGGAGGCTCATTTTCTTAATAGACTACTGACTGAAACAAAAGTGAATCGACCACAACCACCTTTTGCATACGTATAATATGGAAAGGTCACGGGACACACCTGCCGGTGCAGCTCCCAAAACCTCCTGTAGGATTTTCTGCAGCATCACACCATACTCCTGGAACTCCTCCTCGTTCACGGTGAGGCCCATGTCGAAGGGGATGTTGATCTGGTAAACAGGGGAGGGCAGATCAGTGTTCTGGTATGGTGAAGTCCCAGGCGGTGGGCTGTAGTCATTAGTCTTGACTGTCACTCACTGTGAAAGGCTTGCTCTCCTGGGGTTGAGCAAACTCATCCATGGCATGGCGGCTGACTCGGGGAGGCCTCCCTTTACTCTGAGTGAAACGGGACAGGGAATCACATGGTTACAACGGTCGTATTAGAAAAGCCCACATTTTACATTAGGCTTTAAATTTAACATTTTAAATTCAGCTCTCTTATCTGAGATTTTAATGACCTGATGACGATTCAGTCACAAATACTTAGAGAAGGAAACATAGCAACTGGCAATGTTGTCCTTTACACACACACACACACACACACACACACACACACACACACACACACACACAAACACACACACACACAGATAGATTTTTTTGAATAGCTGGTACTGAGTACACAGCAGCCGAGTTCCTTCATTGTACTGAAATAAATATTTGTGTACATGGTGCTTTGGCAATATTGTTTTTTCAACTTTCATGTCAATTAAGTACTTTGAAATGAAGAATTGAAAATAATAGAGAGAGAGAGAGAGAGAGGGCATCTCACCTGAGGTTTCTTAGAGGGGCTGAGGAAGCTGGTGCCTGCACTGGCTGACTTGCAGCACAAAGCCAGAGAGCACAACAGCAGGACCACCAGACCAGTGTTCCTCTTGAAAGGCATGGTGCAGGATCAGGACAATTTCTGTAAAAAAAAAAAAAAAAAGTTACAATACTACTACTAAATAACACGTTGATACAGTTTTTGATACTTATGAATTGAAGCTCACCTGTATTCCTTGATTTGAGTTATGATTTCGTCAGGCAGGTTCATATCATTTTATATAGGCCTATCTCGCACCCTTCTCCATGCAACTATCAGTTAGGTTTGAAATGCATTAAACATGAAAGTAAATAGTGGTACTCTGGTTGAAATATCACAGTAGCAATGTAGTGCAGGATTATTCAAATGTTTGAATTGATAAGAAAGTAGGCATTACTCTGTTGCCATCTGATTGCAAGTTTGCTCGCTATCATTGGAAGATTGAAACAATAGACTTGTTGTCATGTTAATATTGACAAAAGTGATTCAGCTCCAACGCTACAGTAATATTTGAGCAGTTGTTTCCTGGTCCAAATTTGCAGTACACTAAATAACTAAGTAGCGACACTACTGCTGTATACCCAGCCAGACAGTAAAGTGATGCTGATTCAACCTAGGGGCAATGTTCAACACTCAAAATAAGCAAGCATTTTATTCATGACAATATCATCATCAATGGCAGTGAAAACAGTAATGAATACACCCTTGCATAATATTACTTATATACAGCAGGGAAGATGGACCAAAAACATCCCTGCATCTGAACTTAGAAATGTACCCAGACAAAAACACTGTTGTAACAGCACTTTCGTTTTTTTCATATTCATTGTGGAATGAACACCAATTCACCTTACATGTTTTCGCATTTGACCATAGAATTTATAATATCTGAAATATACATCCATGATGTTTTTGTGCATGAGCCAGAGACCATTCAGAGGCACTCATCTACTTAGTATCCCAGGCTGCTGATTATTATTGAGAAAATTTGAGGAAAATACCCATCATTAAATTACAGTTTTCTCTTTCATTTGGATACAGTTTTGAAATTGAGAGAAAGTCAAATAGAATAGAGATGGTGATAGATGTGCCAGAGTTTTTCTTTTTTCTTTTGTATATTAGGGACATTGCAGAACATTTCAAAAGAGGGATTTTGATAATCTGGGGCACTAGTGTCTGAGATTAGTTTGAAGTGATGTAGGAAGTTTTCATTGCCCTAAATAAATAGCACATGCGTTACCTTAAAATTCTAGTAGGCGGCGGTAATGCAAAAATAAAACGTTGAATGCCACGCACCGTATGATGACCGAAGAAGAAGAAGTATGGTCGCCAGGCGCTAGTACCAAATAGTGATATTTGGGACGTTTTGGAGATCATAAATTACCCAAGAAGAGACAAACATGGATAAAAAGAAAAAGCCATACAACGTGACTGCTTCATCTGTGAGTGTAACTAGCTAGCTATAAACATATCATTGGTAATGTTACATTGTTTGATTACAGGGTTGGCTTCACAGCTAACGTTAGCTGCTTGCTAGGCTAGCTAACCAACCAAGTTAGCTAACTATTTCATAATTGTTCATATTTGGACAATTTATTTCATTCATTCTTTTTTCTTTTATTTTACAGTTAGTTGACCTTAAAGCTGAGCTGTACAGAAAACAGGAACAATTCAAACAGGAAAAACTTGGACAAGAAAATGTTAGTGCTGACTCCAAATCAAAATTAAAAGTCAAGGTAAGTAGCCTATTTAATTGGAGCCTCATTTGACCAGACAGTGTAACGATAGATCCACAGATAATAGTAACCAGCATCTCTCGTTTACATAGAAACCTAATGTATGGAGCAAACAGAACGAAGGGGTGTCGGCACGGGCTGAGAAAGATGTAGAGCAGGTGGCTGAAGAGGAGCTCAACCTCGACAAATCCAGGTGAGTTCTAATCTACACTGACAGCTACACAGTTCGATAACACAGTGGTACCTAAAAATCTAATTCAAACCTGCAACTCTCCAATATTCAAAATAACTTCCATTCCCTAACCAACAGACGCAAGTTAGAGGAGAAGGCCAGACTCTACGAACAGATGACAAAAGGAGACTTCCCTGGTCGGTGACATCTGGAACATCCTAGTATTTGTTTTGAAAATATAAAAGTATCATGTTTGACTGGTTCCTCTGAATGAGGATGTAGATGCTGTCTTTTCTGACTTTTGCGTGTGTGTCTTTTCTGATGCGTCAGATGAAGAGACGGAGGGGTTGTTCCTGGTTGATTTCACTCAGAAGATTATTGACAAAAAGAGAGAGACACTTGCACAGAGAGAGAGAGACAGTGAGCGAGAAGATGAGGACAGAGTGAGCTCCTCCCCTATCCCACCACCGCAGAACCCAGATGAGGAATGGTAATATGATCAATAGTAAAGAGGGATATCCACACACTGAATTGTAGCTCCCTTGACCTTTATTGTAAGTAGTGCTTCGACCGATAAGGTCTTTGTCAGGCAAACCTAAGGAAGCCTGATGCAAACCGTCCCCAGATCGAAGCATCGGTTGCTTACAATAAAAGTCCCTGAAGCTATAATCCAGTGTGCGCATATACTTATTTCATGTTGTTCCTCAACATATTTTCTCCAGCACCTGGCCTAACAAAGGTTGAATGTGCGCACAACTGCCCTCGTCTTCAATATATGATCAGCATACCAGCTCCAAAACAACTGGATGTGTGGTATTGTCATCACAGTGAGTAAGCACAGTGTTCACCTACTGTTTTCTTGTTCCGTAGGGTGGACTATGTGGATGCTTTGGGTCGATCTCGGAAATGCATGAAGAAAGACCTGCCACAATTCAAGAAAATGGACCAAGATCTTAAGGGGAAAAAGTAAATATTTCACAAATAGAAACTACGTACCATAGCTTCTTAGACACTAGGGCAGGTATTGGCGGTGTCAAGCCGGTGACTTGAGCTCTGTTGCATATTATCATCTTCCCATGCAGAAATGCCCCTGCGGAGAAGACCTTGCTATCGGAGGACATGCGTCGAGAGCTGCAGAGGCAGGAATGGGAGAGGGAGGAAGAAGAGGCCATGAAGAGGCCTGTAGGACCAATCCACTACGAGGACATCAGGGGGCAAGGTTGACATAGTATTTTCAAAACTGAAATGTAGTAGAAAATGGATGGAAACCCTGTGCATTTACTTTTCCTCTGAATAGCTGGTGCTGCATATACTTTGTGTTGTCGCATATCTAAAAGTAGAGGAGGTCCACACTCATTATTTGCAGATAAAAAGTGTGTATTATTAGACAGACATTTCACCCATCACCCATGCATTGACACCAATGAAGCCCTGATGGGCAAAACATTGCATAGAAAGCCTGTACATTAAAATACCTTTTCTCTCTCTGTTCATCTCAGAGGCACGGGAGCTGGGTGTGGGCTATTTTGCATTCTCTCAGGACGAGGAGCAGCGCAGAAAACAAAGAGAGACTCTTGACATGCTCAGAGACCAGGTGAGCAGCTCATGGGGATCAAACAAAGATACATTCCCTTGTTAAGTCACAAAGAATCCATGAAAAACATGGGAATGACGGCACTTCAACTTTTTCTTCAAGCAATGTCACAGTTAAACAGTTTTACTCCGTTTTACCATTTTCATTTTATGGCCACATAAGGCCAATGCATTTCAGCAAAACCTCCCTTAGAGAATCAAAGTTCCTTTATCTATGAATTGAAGATGGTCCACAACAGGTCATGGATATTCTCTTTCACTTCCCCCAAAGCTTACATTTTTCATCTTCCCTCTCTGTCCCATCCTCTCTCCAGACAACAGAGCAGCGTGGTAAGAGGGAGCAGCTGAAAGATAAGAGGAAGGCTGTCCTGCAGGCCAGGCTGGCCAAGGTGAGGCAGAGGAAGATGAAGAAGACCAAGTTGGATGGCACAGAGGAAGACCCAGGAGCAGAGGAGAACGAGGGTAAGAATGTCTCCCCCAGCCAGATGCAACCAGGGCCAGGGTTAGAAACTCAGAGAATCAGAGAATTTATTTGTCATATACGTTGTACAAGTACATTGCAATGAAAATTGGTTCCTTCACACACTGTACATTTCAAAAACAATTTTCCAGACATTAGTTGCTAGTTTGTAAGCAATAAGGCAGAGACTTTTCAT
>OMKL01007469.1:14823-30142 GCA_900302295.1 Parasudis fraserbrunneri
GAGGGGAGAGAGAGGAAGAAGGAGGGAGGAATTGAGGGGGAGAGAGGGAGATGGAGAGGGAGGCAATGGGGTTGGGAAAAAGAGACAGAGTAAGAGGGAGAGAGAGAGGAAAAGAAGGGGCAGAGAGAGAGCGAGAAAGAGAGAGACAGAGAAATGAACTAGTGTAAACAGATGGTCTGTGATCTTCATCTTGTGAATTTGCAAACGACGACCAAAAGTGAAAACTCCTGACGGACAAATTAAAGTTGGACACTCAACCTTGAAATGAACATGCAGGACAAAATGGCAGTCGGGTTAGTATTCACGTGTGGGCATTGTAAAAGTGTAATGAGCAAAACAACACAGACCCAATAGGATCGAGGGGGACTTTCCAGTGTCACATTGCATTTCCGAAATACACCGCGGAGATAAACGCGGAGATTACTTCTCTGAATTTCAGAATCAGAGAATCAGAGAATTTATGTGTCATATATGTTGTACAAGTACATTGCAATGAAAATTGGTTCCTTCACACACTGTACATCTCAAAAACAATTTTCCAGACATTAGTTGCTAGTTTGTAAGCAATAAGGCAGAGACTTTTCATTCGGTGAGAGTCTAATGGCCTTGTCCATTCCACAATCTCTTAGAATGTTCTTATGCCCTGGAAACAAAAATAGCGTTTGGGATGGTTTAAATTCCTGTCCAGGATGCTGTCACGATGAGGGGGAAGATACTATAATATTGATGCATTAACATGACGTTCAATGCAAGCTACGGTATGCGACTAAGTGGTCACATGGTTCCAAGTCCCAAATCAGATATTATCTCGGTTGTTATTAAAAATGTTGGTATCCTTGGTTAATACACAAGTTACAACTTTAACATCTGTAAAATTCAGTACATCTGACTACAGCAGTCAAGTGTGTAACACTTCTCTTGTCTTATCCTTGGGCCTGTCCTGGTTTGTGTAACACTTCACTTGTCTTATCCTTGGGCCTGTCCTGGATTGTTTTTAACTCTATGATCGACAAAAATGAAGCTAATTAAAGCAATAAAACGTGCATTTTAAAAAAGGTAGTATACTGTAATTGATTATTTGTGATGAACACTGATGAAATTGTTATATAACGTTTACCCCAGAAGAGGAAGAGGACCTGGTCGGACCCACCCCTGCCCCAGAGGAGTCACCTGAGGCCAGTACACTGAAGAAGGTGGAGGTGATGGTCCAGGAGAGGAAGGATTCCAAGCCTGGAGTACCGCATGTCAGAGAATGGGACAGGGGCAAAGGTAAACTTAATAATTCAAACTTAATGGTATTAAGAATCTCTACGGAACAATCTAAATTAATCTCCCAACTGTGGATATGAGTCTGTTGAACCTGCAAACCTGTTGGTCAGCACATCCCATATTTAGACTAATTAGTGGTAATGGTAATGTCCACCATGAATACATCACCCAAACTTGATCAAATTACACATTTAAATGACTTATTACACTGCATGTGCAAACTTCTTTCTGCTACTGGACCCTGCATCCCTTGCTTGTCCCAACCTCCACCACCACAAATACCTTAAGAGCCTATGGGAAGGAGGGTGGAAGCAGGTTACAACTGATGCAGAACATTTTCAGATACTACATACATTTCATGTTTATGTTGGAAATAAATTGTGCACCGCAATCTTTTTTTAGTCAGGTCTGCTCTAACCAGACTTGCCTGTTGTAGCAAAGCCATGTCAAGCTTCCGCTTATAGCGAAACCTATAGCTATACCTATAGCGTAACTATGTTTAAAACATTTAAATGAGTTAAGGAATAGAAAAGGGTGCAGATGTCTCAGCCCTTAGCCTTCCATCAGTGTGCTCTTAGCCTCCTGTCTATGAAACTCATGGATCTTGCCCATAAAAAGACTTGTCAGAACAGAGCTTTTAATTTCCTATTCCAGAATTCTTGCTTGGTGAGTGGACGAATCGTCGCCGAGAAGAACGGGACACAGAATTTGCCCCTCCGTCTTTATACTTCCGTGAAGAGAAGAGACCGGGCCGTGGGAAGACGGACGCCCGGGAGGAAAATAAACCCAAAATGTCCTTCAAGTGGTCAAATGACTTGGGAAGAGGGTCTGGGACAGGGAGCAAGGAGGAACCACAACACAAACCACAGGCTAGAAAGACTCCGTCACCTCCTCAACCTCCACAAACTCCTCCGACTCCTACTCAGCCCCAAACCACATCACAGCCTCAACCTCCAAAAGACCCCTCTGATTCTCCATCTAACCTCCAACCTCAGCAGTCCTCACCGGCAACCTACCCTCAGTTTGCTCCACCTTTCAACTCCCAGTGCCCCCCTCCACCTTTTCATCCTATGTTTCCCCCTATGCCTTATACTCAGTACACTGGCCCACCCCAGTACCCTCCCCAGTTTCCCCCGCAGTACCCTAACCAGTGTCCACCCCAGTACCCTCCACAGTATCCCCCACATCACCCTCACCAGTATCCACCCCAATACCCTCACCAGTATCCACCTCAGATGCAGAGCCAATCGCAGCCCCAGCCCCCTCAGCAGACCTCCTCCGAGAGTCTGGATGACATGCTGTCTTTCTACAAGAACTCTACTTAATCCTGGATATTTGCTCCTTTCTGTGTAGACCGTATAGACGGCTCTATGTAGACAGGTCTATACCATGTTCTGTGTAAAATATTATATCTTACGTGAAAATGTGTGGGGGAATAAAGGAGAGTTTAATATTTGCTCTATATTTGGGGTATTTATTAAAGATGAGATATTTGGATTGACAGTGTTCCAGCCCCATTGTTTCTGGCTCAGAAATGAAGTTGACAGCCATTGTTTTGTTTCAGCTCCACAGTGCTTGCTAGGGGTGCCATGGTTTATTTCATATAACATATATATATATGTGTGTGGTTTATTTTACAAAGATGGATTTGCAAGCAACTGCCTGTTGTGTGGTATCACGGTATTTTAGCTAATGTTGGCTACTTTTCAATACCCATCCTTGGAGCAGGTTGGTACTCATATAGTATAGTGTATCACCCATTGTTAGGTGTCCTTGCACATGGGCACTCTTGCTAGTATTGGCACTGACACTACTGGGTATTGAACCAGCAACCCCTCGATTACCAGGTGGTCTCCCTAAACAACCTGCCGCCATTGTTGGGCTTATTCAAGTATTTATGTGATGTGCAGCATCATAGCCTTCACTTTAGACAGATTTTGTGCAGTGAGAAAAGGGAAAGACTGCTATCTACCTTTGACATTATCTCTACCTGTCATCATGGAAGATTATCATTACTTTTGCAAAGAGGTGGACATTTTCAGGTAAACTCCTCCATCACATGTTCAGGTCATTTCCAACATCACATTTAATGGGAATTCAGTATTACAACCCTCTGCCTGCACAGAGCACTTTTCCATCACATGTACAGATGATTCCCAGGATCTTGCACTCTAATGCAGTGCTATTGAGCCCACAATTAAGATAGGCCTACAATTTTACAGATTTATGTTGAAAAGTTTTTTTTTGGAGTGGGGTAATAGAGAATGTATTTTTTGTTGTTGGAAAGCGTCAACTCTTAATTCACAAGAATGCTGATTACTTTGCACATAATCCTACACATACTGCAAAACTAAACCATTTTGCACACAGCTCAATAAAATTAGGTTGATGAAAAAGTAGCAATAGGGATTGCTAATTTTTCAGTAGCAATGACATCACTGGAGGACATTCAAACTCATAAACTCTTAACTGTCAACAATTTTGGTATAAGTTTGTGATTATGTGCTAGTGTCCCTAGCTAATGTGTCCCTTTAAAGATCCCATCGTGGTGTATTTTAAACCCTTAAAAATATTTGTATATTGAATAACAATTTGTATAAATGTTTTTTTCTATCAGCTTGTTCAATAAACTACTGAACATGGTTAAACAGCATCTCTACACTTTTACCCTCATTGAAACTGCAAGGATCTATGAATATGCAAATTGGCAACAAACACCCATTGATATTTACCAGTAATTCCAACATCAGCAGCTTATATTCTTTCAAGACAGTGTCAATACCTACTCAACTCTCTGTGTATGCTTAAGCTAAGTTACCACATATTGGACAATGATAGGTTCGACCTATTGGTGACATCACACATGCAACTCAGAGTTCAGGGAAGTACAGAGAAGCTCTCCTTCTCCAGGGTAAGATTGTGAAATAGGTGCTGTGGTGACAAGTTATGCACAAATATCAATCTGTATAGTCAAAGTCATGCCTCCAGGAGGAGTTAACCACACAAAAAACATGTTTTTGTGTGGAAGGGATCTTTAAAGTACAACTCAAGTAAATTGTAAACATTTTTTATTTCTATTTGCAATTATGTCTGCTTAGTGCTTATGATCTGGTAAAAGGTTTAGGTTATATGTATCTGCATATGACATGGTAAATACAGCCTGTGAAAATAACCCTTATATTTCCATTTTATTCCCATTAATTCCCATATATTCCTGTTAATTCCCATGGCAATTTTCCACCTTTGAATATTCCTAAAGTTTTGCAACCCTACTTGCATCTACATGGCAATGCAAATGAAATATTTGTTGAGAGTGGAGTTAATTTTTATTTAATGAAGAGACAAGAGAACCTCAAGGTGGTGCTGCATCCTTTCTCTGTAGATTCTGGGGCTCTTGATGATGACCTAACTTGACAATCAGTTATATTGTCTGTTTACTAGAGTCATTGTATTTAACCAATTTTGTTTATTTTTATCACAAGAATGTTGTGTCCCCTTCACTCTTCTGCACTTCTGCCATTCAATTTGAATGATAAAAAAAATCCTGAATAGAAAAAAACGGTAGTGAGGGCTGTCACACATGCAAATGTGTCACTAACAAAATTGTTTAATGTTTAATATGTTCCACCAGCTGTTCTAACAATGTATGAACTGTTGTCCTCGTGCTATTTTCTTGCTGGGGTCAAACTCATTTCATTTGTTTCATTTTCTCTTTCCATTTCATTTATTTAAACAGAGGAAAAAGCATACAAACACCATAAAAAGGTCATTAAAATACTTTGGGGCCCTACTCAGCAAAAATGTTGGTTTTCAGAGGGTTTCTGTCCTGGTGCAAAAGAAAAAGCATAGGGTCTTAAAATAAGAGGACATTTAAAGTGATAGATATTTGGAAGAAGGAGATAGGAAATTAAGAGAAAGGAAAGGCGGAAAAAAAGAAATAAGGAGATTGAATTGAAGATTGAACTGAGAGGCATGAGGGTAGAAGAGTGCTGGGGGAAACTGTTGGGAGATAAAACATTTTATTGCAGGCATCTTCATAAATACATTGTTCTTAGGGACATTCATTTTTAAAACTGCAGCGTAATGTGCATTGACATATATGTTATGAGGCTGCCCCCTCACAGTCAGATAATCGGAAGGTTTGGTTTTAGTCGACTGAGAATTTGTTAGTCGATTTCTATGTTTTTTTTCCATACTGAATGAGTTATTTCTTGAAAAAGATAAGCACAAGTCATATTTTTACATAATTTTCGATTAAATCAAACAAACTAATCCATTCAACAAATTCCTTGAAGAATGTATTTCGTTGAAGATGGTCCTATGATTATGTTCTGTAAAACTTACAAGAAAAGTGTTGCCAAGTTATTCATCCCCATACAATGATTGTCTCTCTTTCTAAAATACATTGAACTCATATGAACTCCCTCACATGTTTATCATTTAGAAGAATAAAGGCACCTTTTTACAGTATTACTACTACACCAATTACAACAAATCATATGTTGCTTTCAGCAGCATACAGTTCACATTTTCCTCACATAAATTCACTTCTCTGAGTTTATATTTCACATTCATGTGATGTTTAATTTTGCAGTCTTTCAAATATGTGTGCGTGCGCCCGTGTGTGTATATACATGTGACATTATCTTTTTTGAACCAGAGAAGCCACTGCCTTGATCTCTGAAGAGCTGTTTGGCTTTTATTACATTTTATTAAATTACTGGACAAAAAAATCTCTGTATTATGAAGTCACAGATATGAAATTGACTATTGGCCAACGGCACTCCCTAAAATCTTTGTATCTCGTGTATAAACCCACCCCCACCTAAAGGGGACGTATCCCAGGTGAATAGGGGGGAAATCCCTTTCAGTCTATCTGAGTGAAACTTTACACCTTTAATTTGGATACAAGATAAACTAAATGAAATGCACACATTTGCATGTTAGACCACTCAATGGATTAAGTCAGAGTTAATTTCTCTGTTTCATTGTGATGTATAACTAAAATGTAGTTCCTAGCATGAGTTAAAAATACTATGAATAGGGTGAGAAATGGAAATAACAAAATATGTTAAATTACCAGCTATTTTTGTTCACATGCACCATGAAAAAAAGTGTTTTGCATAAAGGTAATGTCATTTTGAGAAAATGTCTGTTAAAGTTTGTTCAGCAGCTTGGTTTACATTATGCAATCATACAAAAATGCAAAAATGTGATATTTATAGTTGCTTTTATTTTAATTTATTATTTATTTATTTATTTTTACATATTTTTTGAAACTGCAGTAGTTGTTGTGACTAAATAAGATAATATCTCAAAATGTTCCAATTCAGCCAAAATCACAACTTTCAACCAACTGGGGTTAATCCTAACCTTAACCTTATTGGACCTCATGCCCCACCTTAACCACCCACTGGGTGTGGCACAGGAGATACCTCGTTTTTAGTGAATCCCATTGGCCAACCTCCTAACACAGAAGCTGCTGTTTGTGTGATGTCATAGAGAATAGCTTAGCTTCTGTACCAGCACCCTCACTATGTTTGGTCATAATAGCCATTGTTGATGCAGGTTCCAGAATGTAGCAAGGGTTGTATGGCAGTCACCATATTCCACAGACAAAGCCATTCATATTGAAATATTATTTTATGGCAACACCTTCCTACAAAATTCAATTGATCAATTGATTTTCTACAGTGTAAGAGAACTGCTGTTTTTTAGAGGGGTGTTTATTTTTATTTTTTTTAAAGACCTTTTTGCATACAGTGAGATTGACCCTGTGAACTCCAGCAGACATGAGGACATGATCCTGAAAAGGTTCAGGCGCTACACTGCCCAGGCTCCAGACCTCTTCAGGCAGATTGCTGACCATCTCCAGGAATGTGAGGAGAAGGACATCCTGCTTCCCATGGGGATCATGGACCTGTGTGACCGGTCCTGGGAAGAGCTGACTGACATTCCTGCCGATGCAAAGACACTTCATCGGCCCGGTCCCAACCTTTTCCAGGGTCCGGAAACACACGACAGAGAGCCCTCAGACACTAGCCATGTCGTGCTGCCTGACAACTCCAACATGTCTCCGAGGCAGAAGGTGGCTGGAGGGAGCCTCGTGAAGTTCAACATGAACCATAATGAGAGTGGTCAGCGAGGGTCGTCACACTGCTTCAGTCATAGTCGTTAATCTTTGATTCAACAATGCAGACATCATGTGCTTTTATTGAAGAAAATTGCAAATGTGTTGTAAACAATTGAGGCTGCACTGCAAAGAATGTTGATTTGATTTAGTAAATAGTGATACTGTCAGATTGTATCAGTGATGTGTATAAAATCGTTTAATTCTGTTTTCTGTCAAGCTAATTGAAACGTTTTGTTTGCAGCTACCTTCATCCCAGTAACATCCATAGTTCGCCTGTACCTGAAGGAGTATATGCCCCATCTGTCCCTCAGTCTCACTTATAAAGATATCAAACATGTGACAACACCAACCAAAAACATGCGACAGGGATCACAGGGTATTTGGACAGTAACATGTTTTTAATGTTGTTTTTTTTCTCTGTACTCTTATTTTGGATGTGAAGTGATAACAATGAGTATGGGGTTAACTGCTTAAGTTGTTGCTTTAAATTGAGGGTATTTTCGGCCATGTCGGATGAACAGTTAAACTGCAGTGCAGACTACTTTATTGAATATAATCTTAATTTGTCCAAATATAATTGGCACTCTAAAATAGAAGGATCATGTACAGAAGTGCTGTAGGTCCTCAACTGCTCATTTGATATCAGGTCAGCTAAAAATACTCTGAAATTAAAGATGGGCATCTGCTCTTTCACCTCATAGTTCACTGTGTTGTTTCATTTTTAAAGTAATAAAAGCACAAAGCTTAAAGGTAGAATATGTAATGTCGTCAAACAGTGACCTCTAGGCAAAAAAGCCCCACTTCATATTGTGCTTTGTTTACTTTTTTGGTTTCAGTCTGACGTTTGGGTTGGAGTTTAGTAACTTATTATATTGTGAATTTCTCCAGACCAAAAGCCTGAGGTGTGGCCAGCAGTACCAACCCCTCCCCTATCCCCACTCAACTCCAAACCACACATCAGAGGAAAAAGAAAAAAACACATTACAGACTTTACAGACATTACTACCTTTAAACATTAGGTGTTGTCCACATATTTTATTAGCTAACTGTATGCGTCTTGTCTTTTCTGCTGAACTTAAGAAGTGAACCGTGACTCCACTTGTCACAGGTACAGCTATGAAACCCTGAGGACATGCTGATTGGCAGTGGATAATATGCTGGGACCTATCCTAGACCAAATGTAGGTACCTTTCATATTCTGTAACATTTTAGACACTTTCCAGAAGCCCTTATCCAGTGTGACTTAGAATGTGCGATCAAAGCAACACAGTAAGTGAGATTTCAGCCGTAGCTCAGTCATAATGAAGTGCGAAGGAAAGTATAACAGTTTGAATAGCTGAAAATGGAGGCTATGAAAGGATTTGCTTCCTGTCAGCCACTTATTGTCTCCTACTCCATTCAACAATCTGCTCTTTGGTTTCATTCTCTCTCCTGACTCCATTTATCTTTCTTATCTACTGGTCTATTTCTAGCATTCATTACGTCACTGCCAGTATGTTGTTGTTGAGACATGTACCGTATCAGTTCATCTACAGCAGAAACAGGCCAATGTGATGTAGCCATGGGACAGGACAACATGTGACTAATTTTGGGTCCTCCTGACCCAAAGGTGAAAGGTCACATGTTATGGAAAATGGGGTTTTGCCTCGTCTTGGTCTGGATCTGGATCAACTAAAAACAGCCTGTTCAATACAAGGGAAGAAAGGGGTGCTGGAAAATAAATAATTAAAATTAGATTAGACTACTTTCTTCATAAAAAAAGAAAGAAAGAAAGAAAGTAAGAAAGAAAGAACATTTTATAAAATCATTGAAAAGATATAAAACATGGGACCTTTAAGAGACACTGATCTTCAATATGTTAGAAAGTACCAGTCGATATTGTGTTCCCACAGAAAGGATGAGGAGGCCAGGCTGAAGGAGAGAGGTCACATCCACGTCCTGATGACTCAACACTACAAGGACTCTAAAGATCACCAGACGCAACCTCTACTTCAGCCCTGCACAGGAGACAATCTCCTCCCAGTCATCCCCGACCTCCCTCCCTCCTCACTCCCTGTCTCCTCCAACCTGCACTATGGACTTCCTGATGGGACGACCTTCCTCTAGTATCCTCTATTAGTCTGATATCAATCAAAATCGCCTCCTCTATGGTTATATTTTCTCTTCATGATGTATTGATATGAATGCAGCTGCATCTATCTTTGAAGCGGACCATTGATATTAATCGAAATCAGTCAAAATTAATGTCCACTGTTTTATTGATTTGTAAACATAATGTTGTGACCTGATATACCTTGGTGAAAGTTTTTAATTCCATATACCGGTATTCAGTTATATGCTAACTGAATCAGTCCTGTATCTGCATACACTTACACATACACATACACTTACACTTAGAAAAATAAACAAACAAACAAACAAACAAACAAACAAACAGACAAATAAATAAATAAATAGAATCAAATTAAAGTGAACCATGGTCAAAATGTTAAATTATTTGATGCCTTGAATCATTGCATAAATAAGTGGAATCGATTTGAATTGTTGTAGGCTTTAATAATTACACCCTTATACAGCGAGGATTCCAGTCTAAACTTGGTGTTTACCCAGACTACTGTATGTGGGTGTCCTTGACTCTCCTGTCTCAGCAACCCCTCTGGTTCAGTGGCGGTCTGTCAGTACCGAGCCAGGAGGCAGGAGGCGGGGTGTACACCAGCATATTCACCCAGGACACTTCTGACCCCCTGGCCTCCTTCAAGCCAAATGGACATGGCTTTGTCTATCATCTTGGCAAGTTCAGGTAGGACAATAAAAAAAAAAATGTTTTTTGAGTCCAGGTAATATGAGTCCAATAATGCCCACATAATGCTGATTGGTGAGCTCCACTGCAACATATTTAGAATAACTGCCGTGCTATAGCCTACTGTACATACTCATTGAGTGAGTGTGTGTGTGTGCTTTGTGTGTCTTAGGTCAAGTTGTGCTTTGCTTGTGGAAAGTTCAGGGTGTCAGCTGTACAATGAAGAGGAATGCTTGACCAAGGAATAGGCTTTCAGACCTAAGGCTCAGCGTGACTTTGAACATACATTTAAGGGGTGTGCGTGTGTGTGTGTGTGTCTCTGTGTGTGTGTGTGTGTGAGAGAGAGAGAGAGAGAGAGAGACATTAGTAAAGGGGAGAGGGTACAATGATCGTGTTATAATCTTCAATCTGAATGAACACTGCATATTTTTGTGTTTTCCTCAGGTGAATAAGTGCCTAACTCTGACTGTCAGCAACCGCACGGCCCAATGACCCTGAAGATGCCCAGTAATTTTGAAGCTGGTGGCTTCAAAGCTGTAGGAGAAGTAGCGATGGCAAAAAAGGCAATTACAATATCAATAAGTTGGCTTTGTCAAGCCGACTTAATAACATTAACAATGGGAATGTGTTTTCACACTGCAGTTCTCAAATGTGCACTTACGTGTTTTTTAATGTTCCCCTTTCCCTCTTGTCTCCTTCCCTTCTCTCATTTTCTTTCTTTCCCTTCGCAATCATTGGTCCCTTGTGAACCCGTCGCTCCTCTCCCATTTCATTTAAGGAATTGGACAGACAGGCTTTTAGGTCTGTAGAAAGGAGTTTCAGGCAATCAGGAAGAGAGCAAAAAACACCTCTCTACATTGGCTCCAACATTACCTAGTAATGACAAGTATGTCGCTCCTATGTTGTCCCAAAGTAGGTCACCTCTCATAACCACTTTCTCATAGTTTACTCATTTTTTATTGCCCTATAAATAAATAAATAAAGTAAACCAAAGGAGTCATGTGAATTCATCTAAAAATAAAATTAAAGTGTAAATCACAGGGTTTGAGACATTTAATTGAGACATACTATGCAACTTACATGCGTTATTCAAAGCATATCTTTGTTGTATTCAATCTCAATTCTGTTAGGCTTAATTCTCCAGGCCTCAGTGATAAACCCCTGCTTACAATCACTAAGCGTATACCACTCAAACCTAAGGAAGCTTGGGGTGCAAATCCGAGAGTGGTAGCCCCCACTGTGGAGAGCCCATCTGTCCATGTTCGACCTCCGTTTCTGAAGAGGAAGATTGCTCAACCAGCCACTTGCAGTCTCCCCATCTCCAGACCCAGAACAGCCGATAAACAACGGTGAGACAAACACACATGTACAGAAACACACTGTTTTTTCTTTTGTTTTTACTTAACCAGGTAGGTCAATTAGGAACACATTCTGATTTACATTGACAACCTGGCAAGAGGCAAAAAGCCCAGACTTGTGTTAGCTCTGGGAACCTTTCACAGGATGTGACTTGCAAAATGGGCATTGTTAAGTGGCAGACGAGTTTTCTAACAGGCGAGACAGGTAAGGAGGGGACAGATTTTGTAAGTATGAGCCTGTGAATTTTTTTATGATGTATTCAAAGAAGGCCAATTTACAGCAGATTACAGATTGCTGTGATGTGTCTTTTAATTAAGGACCACTGGTGGCAAACCTGATGATTTGGGTGCCATAACTTAATCATTTTCTAGAGTTTTACTGGATCTGATCCACACTGTTTTGGCCTTCCACACAGCCAGATTGTACTTATTTCCAAGTTGCCAGAAGGACAGCCAAACTGTAGAGGACCATGAGAGTCAGGCTCTCTGCCAACCAATTCAACCAGTTCTATGATAGCCTACACAGTACACTGCTCTACAATAATACTCTCATGCAACGCGACCCCTCCTCTCTCTCTTCTACAGGGTTAAGTCTGCATATTTACCATCCGTACCCAAATCCTCATCCCCCTCACCGGTTAGAGCCCTCCTTGCCCCGTGGCGCCGCGTCTGGCTCTCCAAAACTACAAGGACCGGCCCTACCGCCACTCCGCCCGCCTGCCCATCCTATCAGACCAGGGGTCGGACCTCTTCCTCAGCGCTCCTGGGGCGACAGGTGGTCTACGTTACCGCCTCACCCTCTCCACCGCAGCCCTATGTGGAGAACATCCTGAAAGGGATATACTAAGAACAGGTCCGTGCCTCCTCCAGCCCCTGTACCGAGGTGAGGCGGTGGATTTGGCAGCGAATCTCAAACCAGATCCAGAGTCTTAGGGGGTCAGTGCTTCACATGTCTCAAGAGGCTAGAGAAACTTTTGTGACATAGTTACACAAACGTAGAGGAGAACCCCTTTCTTAACGCAAAGGAAACAGAGAAACCTATTAAATTTCTTTGTCACTGAATGCTCACTTTACTCACTGTGCTGGCTCTGCACGCTGTTGACATTAATTGTTGTAATTGTCTTCAAGGGGGAAAAATAAGTAACGTTAGACGTTATGCGCATTGTCCACTTTAAGTGTTGAGTTGAAGTAATGTCCACTGAAAGCAAAGTATAGAACCCGCACACTTAGCTCCAATACACCGTTAGTAAACCATAAGAAATGTTTCAACCCTACTGGGTCTTCAACAGGTCTGACCTGAGATCTGATGCAGACCCAGTGGTGCTGAACCATGTTCTAATAATTTAACCCTTTGAGGTTTGAATTTTCTTTTTTTTTCTCAAATGTTTCCTCAGAATTCTATTTTTAAATTCCCGTGTAGCTCAGAGGGTAGTGGATGGCACCAACACTATAGTTATGGGTTGTTTCCACTTGTGCCATCTTGTGTCCTAAATTTAATTAAATGGAATGTTTATCAGGAGGGACACAAAATGGTCACGGCAAAAATTACTGCAGAGACATTGTGGCATCATGTGAAAACTAAAGATAGGTTAGAGGCAGAGACAGTCTAATAAGGAGATGGATCACTGTGGTAGTTTTGAATGGGGAAATCTGTAACACAACAATGAAACTACTTGCTACAAAACAAACTCATTCAGAGAAAATAATTAAATGTGATGTGATTTTATGTTGAATAGAATTATGATTTATTGCATTTTGAGGTGAAATGTGAGTTTTGGCTGGGAATTGCACAGTGAGTGGTTGCTATGGTAACTAAGGACACTGTGGCGGAAACCATTTGATGGTGCATGCATAGAAGCTGTTCTAAGTGGGAAAACAGGCATTTTTATATCACAAATTTGTCCTTTTTGACCAGAGTAACTATTCTGTGTTGTCAGTAATTTACCTGTGACTTCAGATATCCTACAGATCCTTAGATATGGATGACTCCCCATTCAAAGAGATAGGGGTCAGGTCTTGTTAGTCTTGTTTGTCCCCCTTGCCAAGTCCCTGTTGTCAAGAGTGAACTGACTTCTCTAAACAGACTTTGTTAGAGGTTTGATTCCTACTGAAGCCACCCATGCTAAAAATGTATGCACTCTTTGGATAAAATCGTCCACCAGATTGCAAATGTGCTGTTGGACGAAACATGAGAAAATCATGTTTCGTGGAAAGCCGATGAGTTGAATGTTAAATTCTGAAAATCTAACTTGTCCACAGTTCAAAGACCATATTATCCTATTACCCCATTAACCAGATATTTGGCCTGGTTCCGGGCTCAAATCTCTCCTCTCTCATGCAGGAGAGTAGGGAGTACAGTACGTAGTGTGTTTTATGGATCTCCTGTTTGAAGGGGCGAGTCTCTTCCTGGTTTGGTGGATGACTGACCCCCGTGTGACCTTGACTGTTGTGTTTTTTCCCCTCTTTGTCTGTGTGGCCTCTGCTCAGACATGTCCAAGCAGGACACGGTGAACAACAGCACTGTCCTCTGGTGTGTGTGTATGTGCGTCCTTGTTTTCAGAGCACATGTCCCCACAAGTGATTTTTGTTGTTGTCGTGGAGACATTGGTCGTTCCCCACAAGGTAAAGGAGTGATTTTAGGGTTAGGGGTTATGGTTATGGTTAAGGTTAGGGATAGGCTTAGGACAAGGGTTAGGGTTAGACATGTAGGCATGTTATGATTAAGGTTAGGGTAACGTCTTAGGACATGAATGTACGTCTATGGAATGTCCCCACAATGCATGAAAACATGTCTGTGTGTGTGTGTGTGTGTGTGTGTGCGCGCGCGTGCCCGGCTCTTGGTCACACATATCAGAGACCTTGGCTATAACTGTAGGTTAATAATCCTGATGTTGCCTTGGACATGCTCATAGACTTGCAATTAGTGGCTTCAGGACTGAGGGCCTGTCAGGCAGGAAGTCCAAGCAGCTGACCAGATTTTACTCCACCTCTGCTGTAATAGGTAGCTAGGTGGTGTCGCAGAGACGAAGTTTTCTGTGCCCATGGGGTGTCCTCAAAAGCATGATCAACCCTCTCTTAATATATGAATCCTACGCATGTGTGATATGTGATCTGTGTATTCAAATGATGTACCGTATTTAAAACGTGTTGAATTTATTAGCATGCAATTCCATCTGTGCTGGTATTTGTGAAATTAACTGTGTTTATCTGCATTGTTGAAGGTAATTTTGCTGCCTGAGCAAACTCAGTGTCTGGGAGGTTAGGTGCTGCTACTGCAATGACAGGACTTCGGAGAGTGATGGTCATACAGGGATTTTTAATATGCACATAAATGCATATGTAATGCAGCACAAGGCACAATACTCACAACAATAAAGAAAAGGCCACTTTAATGAAGGTTATAGCAGTATAACTCAACTCTAACAAGAGCAAAGAAACACATTGGCTGCGATGGTGTAAATGAAGCATGGTAGACCTACTTCTTGTCCTTTTGGTTGTTGTTTTATTTGATATGTAAATTGGGTATATTCTCCATGCCTGGATCCAGCCCCCCGAATCACACACTTCTGCTCTTTTCCAAATTCCATAATTCTATGATTCAATTCAAGCGAATTCAGGGGACTGAGTCGCCTGGACTGAATCATATTATTATTTAGAGAAAAAGGGCAAAAGTTGGCGATTCAGGGCTTCTGGATCCAGGGGGTTCAACTGGGGTAAGTCATTAGTTGAACCCCAAAACCATCGTGATACAGCTGAACC
>OMKL01007492.1:10491-36749 GCA_900302295.1 Parasudis fraserbrunneri
CCGGTACACACACACACACACACACACACACACACACACACACACACACACACACACACATCATAACCCACTAACATAAACTATACTGACGGGGGAAAAAAAAAACTTTGTTGTTCTGATGGAAAACGTCGCCAAATATACTTTGCTAAGAGACCAGCTCATTAACATATCATTAGCCTGTACTGTATTTCTTAAGGTGGTTTAACTGGTTGAACTGTTATCAATAGCCTATTACAACAGAGATGATCAAACTACTGTTGCGATGAGAGAAAAAAAAGACAATTAGAAATCCAACTTCTAAACTTAAAAAAATCATCTGAAAACCAGCAAAGTTGCACAGACACATGGGAAGTTTAGGCCACCAGAGGTTAAGCTGGATTGGGACTATCCTCTCTACTTCTGTTCAGAGCACTGTCAATCTCAAGCGGCCTTTAATTATTCCAAGTAATCACTAAACTATCTCAAAATGGCTGCTGTAACCAGGATGCTTACAGCAAAAATGTGCAAAATTGTTATCGCTTTGGTTTGTGCTGCGAGAGTTTACAGACCGTAGATTGGGCCCATTTTGCACATATTGATATCCCTTCTCAATTCTCATGTGGCCTTTTTCTGTGAATTCAACTAACTATTCCACTGAAACTCTAAAAATGAATGTAGGCCAACATACGCAGACTCAGACTGCACACATACTGTAAAAGGGTCATGCTACTTAACCCATCTTATACCTATAGTTTAATGTGACAGAGGAGAGATGGCCTCATTTCAGCTGATTTATCACTACCATAAATAATAGATCATGTTTGTTTTTCCATAAAGTCTTGTGCCTGAGTGTCTGCATAGAGAATCTCTCACTCAACTCACTGTTCTGTATAAACTGTCATGCACTATCAATCAGGAGCAATGTTCAAGCTAACAGTAACATCCCCTTCAACAGTATTCAAACCCTCAGGATCCCTGCAGTCATATTTCTGATTCTATTCTCAAAGGCCTTGTCTCTGAAGGCATGGAGTCTTGATTGTGTTCAGAGTCTGACACTGAGTCTGTGTTTGTGTCCTCAAGTGCAGCATTCTCAATGCCGCCGCCCTCAACATCCCTTATCTCCTTACTTTCCTCTTCCTCAAACTCTTCCTCCATCTCCACTTTTTCGAGGGCCACCTCATTCTCATAACAGAAGGAGTTCCTAGAGCTGGAGGCATTGGACTTCTTCTCTGCTAGCTCCCTGGCACTACAATGGGGCGTGCTGGGCACCTCATAAGTATTGTCAAAGCGAGAGTAGTCCACCTTATAGTAGTTCTTCTCCTCAAAGAGCACCGGCTCAAAGCGATGGCCCCAGAGAATCTCACTGGCCACATAGGAGCTCCGACACTGGGTAGTCATGGCTGTAGCCTCCACCATGCCCTCCAGGATCACCACAATCTCAAATTCTGAGGTCTCCAGCTCTTGTTTGCTCATCTCATAGAAGGGGCTGTCCTCATCTATCTCATGAACGATGGTGATAGGAGACACCAGGAAGATTCTGTCGATGCCACTATCAAAGCCCACATCGATGTCTACTTGATCCAGAGGGATGAACTCCCCCTCGGCTGTGGTGCGGGACTTGAGGAGCTGGGCCCGAACATGGGCCTCAACCAGGTGGCTCTTCCTCAGGTTCCCCACGCGCCACATCAGACATAGTTTACTGTCCCTCATGGCCACCGTAGCATAGTGGCTGAACACCAGGGTCTCGTTCCTCTTCTTGGGCTTGGCCATCTTGGCCATGACGGCGCCAATGATGAAGGCGTCAATGATGCAGCCCACAATGCTTTGGAAGACCACCATGAAGACAGCAATGGGGCACTCCTCTGTGACATAGCGATACCCATAACCAATAGTGGTTTGGGTCTCTACCGAGAAGAGGAAGGCAGCGGTGAAGCTGTCCACATTAGAAACACACATCTGAGTCTCATTTTCTAAATCCCCATAGGAGAGGGCCACTAGCCAGAAGACAAAGCCGAAAAATAACCAGGAGAGGAGGAAGGAAAGGCAGAAGACGAGCATCATCCAGCGCCAGCGGATATCGACACAGGTGGTGAAGATATCTGCCAGGTAGCGCTGGCCCTTCTCGCTCATGTTGATGAACTGCACGTTACAGTGACCGTCCTTCTTGACGAAGCGGCTCTGCTGCTGGTGCTCGTGCTGTGTGTGCACCTTGCTGACGTTGCCATTGCCATAGCCATTTGGGACGACGATGGTGGCCAGCTTCATCCCATCTTCCTCTGAGGACACGATGCTGTAACGATGGCTTCGCACACTCCCCATTACTTCTACCTGGGAGGGCTGGGCCGCTTCTGCTTTGGAAAACAGTCTAAGTTTTTGGTAGAAGCGTTGGAGAAACAGTTTTGACCGATCAGGGGGACCAACTCAAGCAGGAAATGTGGAGGACAGGACTTTGATCCTGGGGGTGGGGGTGGGGGTGGGGATTGGGCTTGGGGTACTCCAAGAGTGTGCACTTCTGGCGAGGGCTGATCAGTCCTCTCTCATGGGTGCTTTGAACCTCATCAGTGAAATGGGCTGTGGAAATTACAGACAGAGAGAAAAGCTGTGTTAAACTAATTGGTGGAAACAAGAGCAAAGATCAGCACCTGTGGGTGTGTGGTTACCTGCTGTCTAAATAATACATTCAACACTCAAAGTTGCCTGCATAATTCCTGCACATAAATACAGAACAAGATACTGTAAACTACATTCAAATATCATATCCCTTAAATAAACTTGCAGTGCAATGCATATCAAATTCAAATGATTCATGTAAGTACTCCGATAGCTGACAAGGTAGAACAACAAGTTTGCCCAGGTTAATGTAAGCATTAATTAGGTAGGTCAGTCCATGGAGAGCTGAGTCAAATTACAGATCAAGTTCATGTAAGTCCAGTGAGGGACTGGATTGATGGGAATGTCCATGCAGATGTGAAATCTTTCCTCCAGACACAAATGGGGACAGAAAATAACTATGGGGATTCTCTTGTGTAATTTAACATTCAAATCTAAATGTCACCAGGATCCTTTCTCACATTATTTCATCTCCATGACTGAGTGCTATTACAATACATAGTAACACCTATATGTGTGGCCAAAACCATAACAACTGTATGCGTGGCTATAATTCAATAGTTTATTGAATTATGAACAAACTCATGTAATAAGGTTTATTCAGCCTTGCAGCTATCCAGAGAGGATGTGCCAGTCTCTTTGAAAGTAACATGTGCATTACATGTAAGCAAGGACAGCTAAATTAGAGAAGCTATCGACTCGGTCTGCATGGCCTGAGAGGCACCATTAAAATGCACCACCAAAGGCTACAAAAGGCCACAGCCCGCCAGACATATTCCCCTGGTGCCAAAACAACTACATCTGAAACGGCTCTGTCTTTCAACTGTCACAGAGAGAAGGTCAAACGGGAGTTTGATACAGTCGCACGTAAATTCTATCGGCCAGTTCAATGGAATACACTGAATACATGGAACCTCTCGTGTTCCCATGACGTTTTGTTGAAAGCATGGTACAGATTTAAAATAAAAGGTCAAAATGTAAAGATTTAATTTGAACACTGACTTTAATATCTTTGTATAAGTTGTGAAAATGATCCAAAGTGATTTGGGACAAGATGTGCAGGACATGGCTCTTAAATCCCTCTGCCTCATCGTTGTTTTTCTCCACTAATGATGTCACTGCTAGGTCGACCAGGAATAGCAACTAGCCACATGCACTGTTGGGAGTTTGGGGCTTCATTCATGTAACACTCAATGCAGAATACAAGCACATATTTCTTGTGGACAGTCCTCCATTAATTAATGCAGCCACTCTCACATTCAAATATTATTAGCCTAATCATTATTTCTGAAATGTTGTATTGTTTGCAAATTCTGTATTCACTGGTAGGCCTATTCATATACAATATCAAACTGTAATATTAGTTTACTTATAGCAAATAACCTATATTCCTGTGAGTAAGTAAGACTTGTTGACTTTGAGTAAGCTCCTTCAGGACAACTCCCTACCTTAGCCACACCAGGTTGCCTTCCCTATCACAATTAACTAGATCCAATTCACCTCATAAACAAGGTGCCCTTTTAGGTCCCTATCTGGTTTACAAGCCTTTTGGCTTTATTAGCTATCTAGTATTACCTGAGGCTCTAACACAAGACAGTAGCCTAACTGCACAAAAGGCCTGGATGCAAACAGTGGTGAGTGCATCCAGTCAACATGATGTAACGGAAAATAGACCAAAAGACCATGAAGGACAGGTATCACACCTAACAAATATGTAAACAGTTGCAAGCCAATAACAAAGGGGAGAGAAACACATCAAATACCATTGACTCACTGAATCTGTAAGCCTTATTGCAAGTGCCATTATATAGTCATTGGGTTAATTCCCACCAAGCCTTTATCTAACCACTATTTTCAGTTATCATCACTTATCAGCTTTGTCTACACTATGACACGCAAGGGTTTACAGAGGCTGCAACCTGTGATTGTTTGTTTTTGCTTGTGTGCTCAATTAGAGCCAACAGCTGAGGCAGATGGAAACTGGTTACATAAACCTGCTCTATTTTTTATTGCACAGATCAATATTTTCTCGCCAATATTCAGTGGCCTGTTCCTTGTATTACAGCATCTACTGCTCTATAGGCTATAGTTGAAACACATCTGAACTGTAATATCTTTTTTGTTGGAGAAATTTACCTTTTTTAAGAGTAGACCTACTGCAATGGATACACAATTGTTTGAATAACATGCACACAAAAAAGTAAAAGATAAAATAAAGAAATTAAAAATATTTATAAAAAAAAGAAGAAGAAAAAAACAAAACAAAAAACACTTTAAACTGCATTGCATGGATTCTTTAAGTTAAACAAGTCTGGCAATTCCACACCAGTGAAGAGACGACTGCGTGAGCGAGGACACTCCATCCACTCCCAGGTGCATGAAAACAAGATTGTACGAGCTTGATGCTGCAGTTGGCGTTTAAAAACAGTCTAGATATATGATGATTCGATTACCTTTCTCGGAAAGAAGCATTCTTTCTGTAAAAATAATACCATTTCAACTTCTAAAGTTGAGCGCGTAAAAAAAGATAAAAAGACGAAAGCCTACTTGCGCAAGTATATTTCAATGTTCTAATAATTCATAGTATAAGCAATTGTTAACTATGAACATTGAAATTGCTGATTTAGATCGTGAATTTTCATTTCAGTCAGACACATCGAGTGTGAAAGCCATTAAATGTTATTTTCTAATGCAAAACAGCCTACAAGTCTAGATGGTCTAACTCGACCGCAAGCATCACATCCACTGATAAAGTGTAGCTTACCTGCTGGTCCATGTACTGTAACACAATGCTGATTATTCTAATACGTCCCATACACCAGGTAATATCCACATGTGGGTCCCCTTTCTCTTTTTTGTTACTTTTATTATACGCATGTCAATGTCAGACATAACACATTCTGCCATAATCCTCTTCAGCAATACTGAAGAAGATACTTTGCTATGCAAAGACGCACTTTAAAAACATATGTGCCTATCCCCGCCCCTATCGCAGTTATCGGCCAATAGAAAACCACAGCGCCTGTTTAGAGCATAGAACTATAGTTTAGAGTGATGACATAAGAAAGCCAAGCCCCCGGTACAAAGCTGCGAGAGGAATGAGGATGCCTGCAGAACATCTAAAATACTTAAACACAATTTAAAGTATTAATGATGAATAGGATACATAAAAAAGATGGTAAAATAATATAGTAATAAAATCATCGTCGTTGTCATCATTGCCATAAAACTTTTGGAAATGTGTCACAACTAAATTGACCCAATGCATTGAATATAGAACAATGAGTCTGATGAAACTGTGAAATCGCCCTTCTCTGTCCTAGTAATATGTCTAATGGACACTGTGCTGTAGTCGTCATAACTTGCAGAAAACATCACTATCATTTCAGTGATATTGTGTACATTAAGAGAACACAAGGTGGCGATCTAGGGCTTGTAGTAGGCCGATAAAATGTTCAGATGGGATTTCAATATTGCTATGATAGCGAATAGTATTTTTTTTTTTTTTTAAATGATGGGCATGATAGGAAGGAGAAGAGTGGACTAGAACTGCTATAGAACTAGAAGAGAGGTCCAACAATTTAATTTAATGTGAAAATGTTTTTAATTTGAGGTGCAGTCTTTGTCAATCATGATTAGGCATTTTATAATGATACTACTTTCCTATTTCAATTGACTTACACTTTGAAAATGACTTTTATTCAAATGCAAATATAAAAAAAACATATAGGATATATCACATGCTCAGGATAAAAATCTTTCCGAAAGTTGAATATAAATAATCAGGATATTTACAAGAGTGCAATTTCATCAAACACAATCACTCAAAGTCCTTTAAAATGTAGCTTTGTAGGAAAAAACACACTATATAGGAAGACAATATATTGATATGTCAGTTTCTAAACGTGAATTGCCTACAAACGGGCTTCCTGAATAATGTTCTCAGTGACAGCAGGTTTATTTTGGCCTCTCTCTGAGGATCTTTTGACTGATGGCAAGAAGGGGCGCAGAGATTGAATGTTCCCTTGTGGGGCCCTCCCCCTGTCATACTCCTCTGCACTAAGCATAGGCACCTGCACCCAGGTGGTCTGGTTAAACAGAGCATAGTCCACCTTGTAGTGCCTCTTGCCTACCCTAAGCATGTCCTGGAAGCGCTGGCCCCAGCGGATGTCTGCCGGGGTGTATGAGCAACGTGTTTGGTGCAGCATGCCTGTGGAATCTCCGGTGTAGGTAAAAGACACCACCAGTTCAAAGTCCTCCTCCAACAAGGCATCGGGGCTCAGGCCGTAGAGGGGGCTACCAGGCTCTAGCCTGTGAATAATGGTGGCCGGTGTGGCCAGGATGATGTCCCTGCCTTGGATGTCCAGGTCCTGGTAGGATATCCTGATCATCCCCAAAGGGTGTTTCACATGACGGATCACCTGAGCCCTGGCGGTGCCCTCCAGGATATGATTACCTCTGAGGTCCCCTAGGCGCCAGGAGAGACACAGGGCACCGTCTCGCAGGTTGACCACCGCGCAGCTGCTGAAACCCACTGTCTGTGCTCTCTTCTTGGCAGACGCCATCTTGGCTACAGCAATGCCAATGACAACGGTATCAATGAGGCAACTCAATACATCCTGAATCGTCACTACTATAATAGCCACCATGCAGGTCTCCATCATACCCCGGTAGCCATAGCCAATAGTTGCCTGGGTCTCCATTGAGAACAGGAAGGCCGCGGTGAAAGTGCGTACATTGGCCACGCAGGGTTCGTTATCTAGATTCTCTGTGTCTTCGTGCACATAGGCGATAAGCCAGTAGAGGAGACCAAAAAAGAGCCAGGAGAGGATGTAGGAGAGGGAGAAGATGAGGAGCATGACTCTCCATCGCATCTCCACCAGCGTGGTGAAGATGTCCATCAGGTACGGACTCCATTCCCCTGGGGCCTTCTTGAACTCTATAGGAAACCTGCCATCCTTCTGCATGTAGCGCAGCCGCCTGCCCTCCTTGCCATGGTGTCTCGTCAGTGTGTGGACTGTAGTGTGGTAGGTATCAATAGCAATGTTCTCTTCCTTGTCTGGGCTCATTCTGACCAGCGCTGCCCTTCAATCTCCTGCAGGGAGAACACAATACCATAGAATGAGCATCTACTGCAAACAGAGGAAGTGTATAAAACAGGATAAAGTGCACATATAAGCAGAGGGGACAGCATGGAGCATCCATTACAAGTGAGTAGAATGTAAATGGCCCTGATAGTGTTTGTTGAAATGAGACGTTCATGTTTGAGTAAACATGCTGGGTCACACCTTGCCTGAGGCCATCACCAGCTGAATGACTGAGGCAATACCCAGCTCTGGTTGTGGACGATAGCACTTCAAGAGCATGAGACTTTCAATGGCTGATTATTTACCAGAAGTTCTATAGACTGCAGAAGTGATATTCCACTAGTCCTGCCCCCTGGTTTAAAATATCTTCAATTTAACATTGTGCAAATGTGCCTCAGGGAATGTTGTTCCTTCCAACAGAAACTTTTTTCTTTTTAAATATGTTGTAAACAAATACAACTGCTGACGATAGTTTTTCTTGATTACACCTCACATACTGTACAGTGAATGTTGACAGAAATCATGGAATCCTCACCATGTCCAAGTATTGATCTTCAGCCATCAGATACTCTCTATATTTGGCTATGACAGATCACATCTGAAAAGATTAACCAAGGATTTGGGCCTGGGACATTTATTTCCTCCCAGGAAAGAACGTCATTTTAATCAGGTTGGCTTATCTCTGAGTTTTATGTGTGTAGGCCAAGTCTGTTGCTTTCCCAGATGTGACCCAGAACAATGTCAAACAGTGACATTGAGTAGATGTTGTGAACTACAGAGAAAGAATGAGAATGGAGACTTGAGATCCAAGAACTTCAAATATGATTTGTCAGCATCTGTCATAGGACACAGGCGGGTGTTCATATGTAGCTGAAAAGACACAATTTCATAGCCAACTGAAAATGTACACAAACCTGTCAAAATAGTCTGTTTATAGCAGAACTTATTGAGGCTTGAGAACATATCTATCGGTTAATTAAGCACAACCCTGACCTCAGTGCAGAGCAGTTATTAAGCTATTTTTCTTGATGAGGGTAAATTATTATCTAGTAACCACCTCTACAAGCTTTCTCCTCTAAATGTTGCCTCAAATGTCAATCTTTAACCATGCAAGTTTTGCTACCATAAAGTGCAGGTCAAAATAAGACATTACACTGACTTCAGTTGATAAATTTTTTATCACTTTCTTGACATTCGCTTACCTCAGTGTCAGTAATGTTGAATATTTACAACTCTATCCCCTTTGATGAAGGCTGTGCAATCACGTTTGCATTTCATCTGAGAGCTCTTACTTCCAGACCATTACATTTCCAAAGCCATATACCTTCATACCAAAAAGAGAGCCGCCTTTTTTATGTTGTGTCTTTATCACTTAATTGAGTCACATGAGATCACGTAGGCTATGTTTATCTCTAGTTTATGATAAATGGCATCTTAAAAGAACAGATTTTACACCTCCTGTACTCACAATGACAGGTGGATATTTTTAGGTTAACTGCACCTGTCCAATACCGCTTTTTAAGTTTCAGTGTTTGAAAACAGTCCCCAGCCCTTGATTAAATCCAACTTTCACAAGTCAACAAGTATGGAAAAATGGCATATAATTATATTTTAGTTTGGTTTTATTAGTTCCTGGTACTCATTAATAGGTAATCTAACACGCAAGTAAACAAAAATACACCAAGACTCCAACACCAACCTGCAAAAGCTTCCATATAATATAATATACATTGGACCTTTAGAGACAAAGTCACCCAAAAGGTGTAAAGGTGAACTGACACCAGTTCTTTAACTGCATTTCAAAGTGAAAGATTGTGTTGGTGAAGATGGTGTTAAGTCAAATTCTATATATCTACAGTTCAAATTGTATCATCTTTACCACATAAAGTGCACTATTATCAACAATTCCAGTATTGGCATTTATATTCTGGATACATTCATTTGGTATTACAGAGAAATAACCCAAGCTGTGTTAGTAGGCTATACATATTGTATAGTACTTTCATAAAAACACTATGGTTGGTGGCACTGACACCAAAACCATTGAAAATTACATCTTAGTCTAGAACTAGGCTTAATCCACGTCTGTGCAATTGGACATATAGGCTATGTATAATATTTCTAAAATTAACTTACTTCCAAAGTAGATGTTAGTGTAGATTGAACACCACATATGCACAGCAGGTCTGCCAAGCATTGAGCTAAGTGTTGTCACCGCCAGACTCTTTAATTTATAAGCTAACCCAATTCCAGTGAATGACCCGGCTGGGGGCAGGCCTGGCCCTGAGGCAAAGTCCCATGTCGCTGTGATATTGCACCAATCATGTCCCCTTCTGAAATCTAATGGGACTACCCAGAAGAATTTATGGCCTGTGTAATACATTAAAGGTTCCTCAAGTCAGACACATAAAACTTCCTCTTGCTGTTTGTTTTGGGACAGTGAAAGAGAAAAAGTGTAATAGGTAAAACGGAGGTGTTCATTTAAAAAATAATTTTTTTTTATAGGTGTTACAACAAATATTTTCATTTCTTTGCTTGTATCTATAGGCTATCCTTGGTATTTCCATGATTCATTAGTCAAAAAGTTAACCTTTGCTCCATCAAGCAGACAGGTTGTCATTGGCATAAGGGTCTTCTTTGTCTTAAGTGTACTCCATTCTGACCTGACGATTGCCCACTTAGATAAGGGAAGAAATATCACAACAGGCCCGCTAAGCTGCACCAACTCTTTACTCACTGTCTATCGAATTCATAATAGGATCCAGAGCAATTACCAGGTAGTTGATAACACCAAAACAACCTCATTCCGGTCATTGAGAATGCTTCCTAAAATAGAATATGATCATCCCAATCCCTTTTCAAACTCCTTGCAACATGTATTGGTTTTGTGTGGTGGTTGGAGGAGGACAGAGATAAGAGGGATGGGTATTCCTTTAAGTAGATAACCAAATAGATAACCATAAGTCTGAAGGAGTGGTTCATCACTCAGTCATTACAGTAGCTGAGTGACAAAGCAAAAACAACAGAGGTTACACCGCAGTACATCTTGTACCCTTGGCTTAGCTATAACCTGGGCAACAGGAAGCTACAGGACAAGACATGCCTATATAATGATGACGAGTCACAGTCAATTGGTTTATATGCTTGGCAAATTACAATATTCAACTGAACTAACTGGAAATCTGTGAACAAATCTTGGGGGGGGAAACAGTAATTAATCAGAAAGCCAGAATTTTTTTTTCCTCATGTGAGAAATGGTGTGTCTGGGGTCTGAACATTAGCAAATGCAGCAGATATGCAGTACCACTTCCAATGCATGCAGTCATTCAATACAAAGCCTACATTATAGGACCTTTTTACTGACAACCATTACATGGACCTGCCTCTAGGCCAAGAAGGCAGCCAGACAAAAGGATGGCAGATTAGCCATTGACAATACAACGCTGACATAAAGCCTCTCCTCTCTGATTTCTAACCTACTCCAATATCTATTTATTTCCTGAGTGTGGCTGATAATGGATGTAAAACCAGAGCAGCAGCAAAAGCCCCGGGCGCTCAAATCCTTGTGAGACCTTAGCCATATTGATGGGCTTCTAAGACATGCAACAAGCAAAGGAAAGTCAACTATGAACTATATCGTACATTTATATTTATTACTACTACTAGGCCTACAGCTACTACTACTACTACTACTACTACTACTACTACTAATAATAATAATAATAATAACATATAACATGATTAATATTATATGCTACTTATGCTATATACAAATCTGTACTCGCAGTACAGGGAATGCAGGAGCAGTTGGAGAACAAGCCCTTTGCATATCACTCTGACAATCAAATGTATCGGACTTGTGCCATCAAGCTGAAAGTGAGTTATAAACAGCCATTATCTTCTTCCCTGATCCAGAGGAAGAGGTCAGGGCCTTGATAAACACTGGCAGAGATGCTGTGCCGATAAAGATAGTCCCCTCTTAAACAGACGAAATCAACATAACAACACAGTTGGTTCCTATCCCTTAATCGGTCCTGTCTGTTTGTTTCTTTGTCTGTGAGTTTGTCTGTGAATGATTCATGGATTGACTTGAAATCTGCTGTGTATATTCATGACCCCAAGAGGCAAAAATCTATAAATTTTAGTGAACCCATAACCTTTCCTCTAGCACTACCATCAGGCCAAAATTTTCAAATGAGCACTTCTCCAGACCCGTTTGTCATACAATAACAAAACTGGCTGTGAACATTCATGACCTCTGGAGGAAGGCACTTATTGATTTTGGTGACCCCATTATCTTTCCCCTAGCACCACCATCAAGCCATACTGAGAACGAGACATCTCAAAAATTGCCAGATTGCCATACAATTTGCTGTGCACATTCATGACTCCAACAAGAAAAAATCTATTGATTTTGCTGACCTCATGACCTTTCCACTAGCAAACCCATCAGATCAAACGTTCCATTTTAAAATGAGTGCATCTCCTGACCCGTTAGCTGTACAGTCATGAAATATGCTGTGAATATTCATGACCCCTAGAGGGAGAAATCTGTTGATTTTGGTGACTCTGTGATCTTTCTCCAGCGCTACCACATGGATTTAAAGCCTGGGTCTGTTGAGACTGGCAATATCGGCAAGAAGTTTTAGTTTTAGTTCATTAAACATTACATTTACATCTGTAGATGTGACCCCCACCACTGTCAAATTGACAGTACCAAATTGGGATAGCTTAATCTAAATCAGTGAGTCTAACTAAGCATTATTATATGATATTTCTTACTTCTTCTTTTTTTTTTTGTACTTAGTCTGTGTCTGGGAGGTCATATGACAAAACCTTAATTCAATAACCAGCTGTCAAAACAGAAGGCTTTTTAAGCATTGAGTGAGAAAACTTGTGCTTTCCACTGCCACACCGAGGCCACACTGAAACCTCAAGCTCAAGGCTTTGTCATGAACCTGATCCGGCTCAATTAGGTATTGTTCATTGCTCAAACGTGCTCTCTGGTATGACGGCTACCGTCCTTTTGTTGTGCAGTACAGCATAAACAACTGCAATGAGAAATACCAGCTGGGGCCCACCTATACACGTCTGTTGGCTATTAAACAGACACCGGGAGTCATTTCACTTGTGGTGTGACTGTTTACACAAGGTCATCAAGGGACATATTACACTTTATTAGATAAGGGTAATTTTACTCACCTTTGTGGATTATACTGTCCTACAGTGGGCTTGTTGGTCCATGCAATTTGTCAATATGTTAATGTGTGCGGCTGTTACGTCACAGATGAGCCTTTTTAAGGGTCATCCCTGACAAAAAAGAGTTCAAAGAGAGATGCTAAGTAGTCTCACAAGGTCTCTGTCATCCGTTCAATCTGCAGTTACCTACGATACCCACATTGATTTACCCTTCATTTGCTTTGCAACAACTGGGCTTGCGGGAATGTTGAGACATTTTAACAACCACAATCTGATGAGGACTGTCTTCCTGGTCATGTTACTGATAGTAGGTAAGTGTAACTTAAATGATGTATGACAATGGCACACCTACATAAACATCCATGACTTAAAAGTTGTGGTTACTTAATGCTGTACAATTAAATGTATATACCATACACAAATTGTTAATAATGTGGATAAAATTTTGCTGTAATTCTAGTGTCTGGACATGCCACTCCAACCTGTACTGAACGTCGATGTCTGGCTCAAATGTTGATCGCCAAAGATTACAAATCTCAACCACAGTCTCAAAACTGTACCCAAATAATAAATGTGATATTCATAGAGTATCAAACATTGTCCGTTGTAAGTATTGTACCAAAGTATTGCAGCTATTTGTGGTATGATTTGTTTTTCTTTCATTCTTTTTTATTTTGGTTTCTTTTTGCCCTCAACAGGACACAAAACAGCTCCGCTTTACTAGTCGTCTGCAAGCCACAATGGTAAAAAATTGCTTTCAAATGAATAAAAAATTATAGACATCTAAATGTAAGATTAAGACATGTAAATTCACATTATTACTTTATATTGCACAAAAAGTGAAACTGTGACCCTGGAGACGTAAAATTATGTGTAAGTCCTTGGCCAAAAAGTAAAGTGCCAAAACCAAGTAATCTCTGTGATTCTGCTTCTAAACCACAGACATGGACTGATCCTGACTTGGCGTGGGACGAATCAGTCTACCCACATGAAAAGGTAGTCCTTCCAGTGAGTTCAGTTTGGACCCCAGAACTCCATGTAACTAATGCGTAAGTCCTTTAACTCAAAAGAGATTTTATATATATGCCATCCTAATGGCATCTATTCTTTCTGTATTATTGTCTGTTTTCTTGTTTGCATTGTAGCATCTAATTAAATTCTCAATCAAGTCATGAATTCTGAAACTCAGCTGAAACACCCCATCTTTCTCTCATGTCTGCAGAGTGAGAACATCTATGAAACACAGCTCCCCAGATTTGCTTGTATCTAGCAAAGGAAGAATTAAACACACTGTCATCATAAACGCAGAGGTGGGCTGTGATATCAATCTATTCAGATACCCATTTGCTCAGGATACGTGCCCCATTGCAATCCAAGCCTGGGCCAGTGATGGTGAGCTCAATGATTGCTATATTACATTACAATATGATATAGGGTTCACACTTTTTTCCAAATCAAATTCCATGACTATTCCATGACATATAGAGCAATTTCCATGACTAAGACGTGTTGGTGTTAATGTTCAATGTTAGATTTCTTGTTGGACAGCTTCTTTGACTGTCCCAGGTCCCTTGTTTTGGAAAGCTACCACTATGACTGTAGACTTATGTAATCAAGAAAATGTGTTATTTGGGTTGTCAATCCGTCAAAGGTAATTAGATCTGCAGCCAAATCTGACATTACAGGCTTTGCCTGCTGAAAGAAATTGATTTTGAATGCATTTCCATGGCATTTCCGAAACGTTTTGGACAGGTATAATTTTCCACAACTTTTCCACCATTTTAATATCTAACTGCATATCTAACTAAATATTTAAATATTTTTTCCATATGACCTATGAAATCTTATTCAAAATTGTAGGAACAGTTCACTCTAAAATAAAAATGCTGCCTTTATCAACATATTCTGTCAGTCGAAACCCGACTGAGGTTTGTGTGTCCACGTAACACAAAGCTTAGTTAGTTGCGTAGCCTTCTCCCAAACAACTGGAAGAGAATGGGGACTGTTGCTTCCAAAACGGGCATGAAATGACCATCAGACTTTTCTAAACGACCGGTGCAGCATTATCCCAAATGTTTTGTAGTGAAACGATTCCACTACAGCGTTGTGCTACTTAACTGATCTGAACTCAAAGTGGAAATGTTTTGTCATTTGATGGCCCATTTTGGAACTCTAAAGCAATGATCCTCATCCACTTAAATTGTGAGCGAGAAGGCTGTGCTGGCTAACTGGCTTTATGTTGTGTCGACACACAAACCGCAATCGACTTTCAAACTGACTTGCGGATGAGCAGATGCTGACAGAATTTTCATTACATTTTTGTTTTTAATGGAACTGTTCCTTTACCAAATCTACATCTAATACATACTTTCTTTAGGATGTGGTATGGTGCTGATGATGGGTAAAGTGAAGAATATTGAAGGTAATCGTGGAGACTGGCGTACTGATAGAGTGGATCTTCTCAGACAGAAAGACAGAGATGACCGCAATTACCTATTGGTAAGAGGTAACTGGTATTCAGTTATTATGCTACACAAAGTTGGAACAAACTTCTGAAAGATTTCAGATTTTCCCCAACTCTGACTATTTTCAAAAATAGGCAAAAACTATTATGTTCACCATTGCCTTTCATTAAAATGTAATTACTGTGAGTGCTGCCCCCTGATAATTGCACTTTGAAATTTCTTCTTTTTTTATTTTTTTTTTATAAATCTTTTTTCATGCTCTTTATGTGATACTTGTATTTCTTTTTATCTATTTTATGTAAAGCACTTTGAATTGCCTCTGTGTATGAAATGTGCTATATAAATAAACTTGCCTTGCCTTGGTAAGTTACAGTAGTAGATTAAAGCAGTAGGTCTCAAACTCAGGGCCAGGGACCAGTTGCAGTCCTGTGCTGAGTGGACCCTGGGTGTGTTCAATGTAAGATATAGGCTCAAGACAGCCAGTTCAGTGAAGTAAAAAAATCTCAAGACAGAAGACATCCAGTGGTGCATGCCAGACAGTGGTGCATGCTCACAAATACTGACTGAAGTGTCCTGGGGCACAGGAAGAACATATGTGAAATCTTAAAATGCGTGGCATTCCCCTTTAAAATGTCTTGAGCTAGAGTTGATGGCTGGATATGCTAGTTTTTAGTATTCATAAAAATATTAATATCATCAAGTGTTTATTTTTAATGTAAGTGGTCCCTGGAGTTGGCAAAACAATTTCTTCCTGCTGGTCTATGAGACAAGAAAACAACCATCTGCCAGGCCCTGAAACTAAAAACCTGGGCTAGAGGACTTGTCCTTCATGCTTTATATGGCCAAAGATAGAAAGGAACTAAAATATTTGCTATAATAAATGTTGCAACCTACCTGCCTTAGGTTGTAAAATGTTTTGTTTAGCATAAACAAAACTTATTTTTATTATCATTTGCTGTCAGAATAGCTACAATAAAAAAAAAAAATAAAGTTAAAAAAATAAAATAAAATAAAAAAAGTTGTGGTTTCCCTCATTCCCTCAAATATTATAAACAACTATTTCAAAATATGTTACGAGATGCTACTACAGTTGTGACAACAAGTCTGCCTTCCTTAACCACTAGGTGCACCTGATTATCCGGCCCTTCAACCCCGTTCTGTCCCTACTGCTGCCCAGCATCTTGATAATCGTGGTTGATTTGGTGAGCTTTGCTCTACCACTGGGAGGTGGTGAGCGCATCTCCTTCAAGATCACCCTAGTGCTCAGCTTCATCATGTTCCTCATCATCCTCAACAACCTGCTCGCTGGAGATAGCGAATGTGCTCCCATCATCCGTCAGTCATCTCACCTGCATAGAGCACACACACACACACACACACACACACAAACAGACCCCTACTCCCTGGAGTCATACGTAACCTAGCAAGCTTGCCTACGTTCCATGGAACTGACGTGTCAGGCTAGTGGTCCCCCATCATTCTGTCATCTCACCTGCATGGTGCGCACACATACACACAAACAATAGCTCCCCAGAGAAAGTCAATGCTTCCCCATCATCACTCAGTCATCTCACCTGCATGGCAGAAACACACACACAAACTGCAAACATCATGGTTTGAATTTGGATTTCTGCATCAATATCTCAGTCACTAGTACTAACCGTCCGGTTGCACTCAACAGGATACCACTTCTGTATTAGCCTCATCTTCTTGGTGCTGAGCATGGTGGCGGCCATGGTGCTTACACGAGTGGCAAAGGATGGAACAATTCTCCCCTGCTCCAAGGACAAACACCCAAACAATTATGATGAAAAGGAGGAGGGAGGGGATGAGGGTAAGATAGACTTAAATGTCCATGCTTTTTAACATCAACATTGTAGGTGTAAGTAAAGGGAAAAGCCACCCAAAACAGAACATACACTGTGTTCTTCCAAGGACCTTGGACAGTTAAATCAATATCTATACACACAGACAATTGTCTCCCTAAACTGGAAATCAGAGCATCAAGATATTAATTTGTGATGTCATCAAGAGAAATGTTTTGGAGTTGGTCCATTGACACTGAATTAGTCACAGACTTTGAAAGCTCAAAGAATTCCTGTTTGAGCTATTGCATCCAAATTACTTTTAACTAAATGCAGAGCTTACAGCTCTGAATCACAAAATGTATTCCATATTCCAGTAAAATCACCATTGGTGTTCAAGGAGGAATTCTATTATTCACTGTCTATGGAGCAGCTCCAGGATTAATCTCTTGATGGCCACCAGGCTTGTCTCTCATAAAGGTGGGGTAGGTTAATGTTTTTTAGAACCATTTTGGTAATATTTGGTGAAATAAATTTTATATCCCAATCGCTACCGATAAACCAAATGCACTGAGAGAAAGAAATCTGGTCTCTGTGACTCTCCCAGGTCCTGTATTCAGACATTCCAGTTCTCAGGGTGGCCTGAATCTTAACAACCAATCAGATTGTTTGGCCTGCCAAGTGGTGACCCAGCTTTCCAGGGTCGCATGGGAAAACCAACACCACTATTGTGTTCCTCGTCGAAAAGAACATGGTGTGTGCAAAATTCTGCCGATCAGAGGCCGGGAAATATTTATTTATTATTTTTGGAAAACTCCAGCTTGAGGCAAAGTGATGCAGAGCTTACTCTATTTCTGCTGAACATGTAAGCTCACTCTTGCTCATTTCTCCGAAATTGCCTACCCCACCTTCAAGGAGAGACTTGTTCATATTAACAAATTAAAACTGAACTGTGCAATATTATAGGAATAACATGTTGATCCTACTTTACAATGGATTTTCCCTTTAAGCATCTATATTAAAACAACTCTATTACATCACAGGTTCTGACTAACATGCAAGGTGTAACCCAAAATGTATCTCACCTTTTACCTGTCCATTCCATATTTTGGTAGGAAATAATAATATATATGTATATAAAAAAAAAAGGAGTCGGACTATAACCTGCTCATGACGAGATCTCTTCTAATTGCTCTCTCTCTCTTTATAGAAGCCAAATCTGATACCAATGTCATCAAGCTGAAATCCCAAGAGGAGGAGAGTCAAGGCCTCCGAAAGGTGGTCGACTTCCTGGAGGCTATGGCTGCCCAGGAACTTGTGATAAACAGACACCAGAGCTTTGCCAACAAAATAGACAAGATCTGCTTCTGGATCTATCTCTGTCTTGTCATTATCTACTCATGCATCATGATTTACATTTTTGTTCTCAACGCATGTCAAATTGACCACTTTGCTTTTTGGTATGATGATGAATAGATAACTTCTCTCATGTGATACCTCATTATTTTGGGCAGCGAGCTACACCAAGTTTCTAAAGAAAAACAAAAAATCATGTATGTTGTACAGTTAATGACTTACATTTATTTTAATGCTTCTGATTTGATGCAAAAATTATTACTATATATAATCAAAGAAAACAGTGGAAAAAAAGATTGGATAGAGCAGGAATGTGAATGAATCATATATGTAATTATGTATGGAACTAGAGTTCCACCTCTTGCGTCTATCTCAAGAGTTTTGGATCCTCCAGTTCAGGCTGATGTGTCAAACAGTCTCTTCATCATCTGTGCCACTTGCCCTGGGTTGTACTTGTAATACCTCTCTGGGTGCTTTGGTAAAATCTGCATCAGCAAATCTGTGACAAAAATAAATAAATATTGTTATCATTCCCCTTTGAATGGCACTCTTTCAGTTCAGCCCCATGATAATAATGCACTACAACATGACTAGAGAAATCTATGAACATTCATGGTACATTTTCTACTATTCAGTTAACATGATTTGTGATGCATTGTGAATTGAGTCTGAAATGGTCAGTCAGTGAACAAAGCATGTGTAGGCCCTGAATACCATCTCAGTCTGAGACTGGGAGATGCAAGCACCAAGTCTGGATCAGGGATTGACCAGCATTTCTGGGTCTTACACAGATCTAACAGACCTTCATTAAAGCCCTACATGGATGGAAATAATGTTACAATATAGGGGGCATGTTGGAACCAAAAACAGTTTTGCCTTTATCTGAATCAGAAACTCTTAATTTCCAAATACAAAGGATACACAGGAATTTATCTTGTTGCTAGCAGTGCAAAAACATATCAAGAACTTGAAGAGTTCCACGGTACAACTGACATACATGGTACAATGACACTAGGGCTTATACTGACTTATCCCTTGTCCTGTCTAATAATGGATTTATTGCATGATTCTTTTTAGTATGACTCACCAGGACAAATGTTCACATTATTTTCCACCACTACTACTACTACTACTAGTAGTACCTCATACTGTATGGTGCAAAGAGGCATCACAGCAAACATACATTAGACAATATTTATAATTTTCCATACATTTTGTACAATGCATATTAGTGTTAAGAGTATGGCATTCAGACATACATACTGTATTTACATACATATATGTGGTATTCAAGGTGGTGATTGGATGACCTCTTGCTTTTTCTTTGATCAGCTGGCAGTGGTCATTGTTCAACTACAGGCGGAGATAGACAAAACAGGTATCATCTGATACAAGAAACAAGCTTGTACATTCAGAGAATTGAATCCAGGAATTCATAACTCCACAAGTTAATTAGATTTTTGGTTGTGGTTCCTTGTTTTAATTTCAATCCCAATAAATGCCTATTCACTGTACAGAGTATATAAAACATACTAACTTTAAAACTGTATTTCCCCAACATTATCCTTGCATGAAGCTTTAGACCATGCTATTACTTTAATTTTAATGAATTCACTGAGGGGTACATGGAATAAGTGTCCTCCAGATGACATCACTCAGATATATATCATATATACAGTAGCATAACCAAACTCCTTTGCTCTTCTTTAACTATTGAACCACTAAATGAAATTGTCTGAGACTCTACACGAGATCATGTGAATGGTGACATGACACTGATTCTTCTGAAATATCCTTACAACAGCTGACATCTATCACTGCTCTCCTGTCTCACCTGCGCTGACACACCTGCCTCTGCTCCACCACCAGTGTGCTGTAGGAACCCTCAAGGTTCTCGTCAACGTCCCTCACCAGCTTCTGCAAGTTAGTTCTGCAGACAAGATTCCATGTCACATCAAACCTGACACTTCTGTGTAACACAAAAACAAAAATGTTTAATCCACACAACAGCCCTACAGCTCCCCCCTCTCACACACACAAAAACAAGTGTCACTTTTTTTTGCGCATTTGAAATTTAAAAGCATCTTAAATATTACATCAAGGTCTTTCTTGCTCTCCAGACCGCGAAATTGAGAGGGGTGTATTCGTTGTAAGAAGCAGCTCTCTCAGATGCTGAAATGATGCTCTCTCCATACTGCATCAGGTCATACGCAGCATGCTGTAAATGGAATGATGAAAAGTCAGTCAGGGTCATGGAGGCACAAATCCATCACACTAGACCACAGTCCATCATTAGGTTCTGCCCAAACCCAGATCAAAGGTGGCATCTGTGGATCTCTGGGGGAAGACTTCAGAAAGCATGGTGCATTCTGTCTTGACAAGGAAAGTGAAGGCTCCAACGTACTCAGTGTAGGCCTTCGTCTCCATTTCCAATATACGTTCCCTTCCTGGTAACAGAAGTAACAGGTAACTGGCAAGGCTGTGGATTATTTGGATGATGACGCTCTTATAAATGTTGAATACTGACAAAAGAATTTGCCATAACTAAGTTATTATGCTAGTTATCATCTTAGTGTGAAGGGATAATTATGTTGCTATTGATCTGTGTTCTTGCAAGTTGATTCCATGACCTTGGTCTGTATGGCTGGAGAAGGGATGTTCCCTGAGGTCTTTGTGTGCCAACCTTCAAGGACTAGCAACAAATATGTAACCGTAATTTATCATAAAACTTCATTGGGTCTATAGAGAAATTAGACAATGCATGAACAATGCATAATTTGTTAGAAAAAGCAAAAAGATTGTCTATATTATTAAAGTATTAACGTATAAACCAAGGGTTCCAAAACCCACTACGAGAGACATTATTTTGCTAGGGACCCACCAACAATCAACCTTCATATGTCTGGGGTTGAATTTAGCTCAAAGAGTACTAAATCATTAGTGAAAATGATGTATGCTTGCATTATCTATTGTTTACAAATTGTCCCATAATTTGGATAAGGATGTTAGGCTACTTTTAAGCTGCCTAGCCAACCATAGTTTGAAAACCACTTCTATAAACCATGCTCTTGTTAAGTATTATTAGACAAACAAAAACGTCTCCTTTATTGAGAACAATAAATGGACTATGTGCATTGCTATTTATCTGCAAGCCAAACCTTGCATTATGTATAAGCTGATTAGGCTCATACTTTCATATTTTGCTGGAACTCACCAAAGGGTTTTGTTTTGATGAAGCTCGAGTGGGTCTCCAGAGGCGCCTTTCTGTCTAAGGCAATTGTAGCTGCCATTTTAGTGAGGGAGCTCCTCCACCCTGCTGTGTCATAGTCTTGTGAATGGCAGCTTGTCTGCTGATGCATGTCTGTCAAGGGACTGAATATTGAGCCTGATGCCTTGGTGAGGAAGCTGACAGGTTCTAAAACCAGTGGCGGTGGATTCTTGTTGATTGATGCTTCCCTGTCTTGAGACAATCAGGTTGAAGAAGGTTTTCAGGTGGATCTTGCGGAGAGCACTTGACCCTGGTTGCGGAAAGGAGCTAAGTGGCTCTGCTGATTCAACATTGTCTGCTGACAGACTCTTGTCATGAGATGGTTTTCTGTCCAGAGATAGTAGTTGTAGTTTCCTGACAATATTCAGAGGCCCTCTGCTCTGTCTTTGTGTGCTTTCAGAATCATACTCATCTGCAAGGGCAGAGAGTATCACACTACTGACAGTAAGAGAGCTCCACCTGTGGGCCACCTAATAACACTACAGTGGGAAGTTGCAGGTACCCGTCAGGGCGTCCAGCCAGGCTGTGACTGAGATGATATCCGCTGGTTTAGGTATGAGCTCCACCACTGCTCTTTCCAAAAGGCGAATGGTAGTCAGGGGCTTAGAATAGCGCCACAACAGGCCACAGAGCTTGGACTCCATCTGTGTCTTAGCCCTGCTAAATCTGTCATACTGCAGGGGTATAAACCGCACCATGTCAAATAACAAATAAAAAATGTAATCCTTTAATTAGAGGGAGAACGCAACAAAATCATGTGCGAATAGAGTAATTCCAGTAATTTAAGGTCAGGTCCACGGGGGTTGTCGTGTTGAAATAACTAGTTGTCTGTCTTCATCCTCTCAAGGAAATTGAGCTATATATTCACAGTCTACCTATGGGTCTAGCGTTATAAGAGAATAACAGACGGGAGGCCCTTCAGAAACCCTTGGGTCTACATACCGGTAGTCTAAATATAAAATCATCTTACACTGGGTTCTGACTGAGGATCTTATCAATCTGGGGAATTAACTGGTAATGGCTGATGGTATTGTCCAGCAGATGTAGTCTCATGTAGCCTGCGTTCCATTGCAGCTGCTTCATGCTTCTGCCCTGGCGTGCCACTGCAATTTCTGTGTTCACAAAGTTCTCGGGGCATGCTCAAATGATGATAGGGTGGACACCTGTGGCAGCAAACCATTCACTTTTCTCCAATTTGACAAATATAATCGTTTACGCGTCCCATTTCAACAAGCTAACGTTAATCTAGCATTTATTTGACAAGTTGACCCAAAGTTCATCAAATTACATTGCAACATTTAAAAGAAAAAGAAGAAAAAAAGAAAGAAGAGAAAACAGGCATACAAGTTTACATAGTTAGCTAGCTACCTAACGTCATCGTTTTGTCACCATGCCTTTGGTTAGTTCATTTTTCCTCATTTTCCTCTTTAACTTACTCGCCAAGTTGCGCTAACTTGCAGTTTTTCTTCTAGCTCATCCAATCTCCTCCTGGACGAAGAATCTGTCGTTTCAAACATTTACTTGCGGAGTTTGGTTAGCGTTGTTTTGCAATACCTTTTTGGACTGCTTGTTTTACTTGGGATGATCTGACCTTGGTTTGACAAGGTTCCATCTTAGATTTTGAACAAGTATTTATTTAGGAAACAGATGGTCTGCAATTCGATTTTTGAAAATATTTATTTAAGTGGGTAAAAATGCATATTAACAGGTATTCGTTTTGCTCTATGATATGTGAAAACATAGTTACATTGTCTGTTTCAGAATTGCGAACATTACAATAAAGCGCATTTGGCTATATATATTATACAAAATAATAATAATAATAATAATAATTAAAAAAAAAACATTCAGTGAGTCCACAAAATCAGCCTCCCATTCATTGTCAATGGAGCAGCTCCAGACTTACCAGCCTGTCTACTGATAGAACTTTCCTTGGCCATGGAAATAACATTGGAATTCTGAATTGGGCAGTGTCCCCTTTAAAGCTTATTATCTCAAAACTACTCTGAACCCAGATGTTAAACCAGTAATTTGAAGGTCACATAATACCCATATATTCTCAGGATAGACAGAGATACCAACCACCTGTTCAACAGGAATAAAAAACAAAAACAAAACAAAAAAACATATTGCCTATTATGTCTCAAGAATACCCATTAGACTATTGACTATAGGCTATTCCATTACTTCAGCATATGCCTGGGTTGCAAACAAATAACCGAGGTTACTAACAAACAAAAATGCATGTACATCTGGAAAATGGATAGTGTAGTCTATAATTTCATGTAAAACTAGGTATGATAGTTATTGATGCTTTCGCAGATCCGTCATAATTCTTTCACTTGTATTCTATGGCCTCTCTGGTTTGGTCATCGTCTATGGAGGAAAAAACATAAATAACAACATTGAGGTGATATTGACATAATTATAAGACAAAAATGTATAGGGTTAATTATAAATTGTATATGCACCTGTTTAAAAAGTTGGACACCAAGATAGTTGGTTGCAATGTTTCTCAGGTTGGTCTTTCCACCCAACTTGCATCTGACATAGCCATACAGGTTGGCCCACTGTAAAACCAGTCCCATTATTACCACAGCCTGAAAAGATAATAGAAAAAATTACATTTGAATAGACTTGAATAGGAAAACAAGTAACCTCTTTGAAATGTAGGTATAAAGCAGTGGACTGACCAGCCACTTAATCTTGAGAGAGAAGATAGTACTGAACACAAAAATAACCCAGAAGACAGGACACACAATGAGGCCAAGCCAGAAGATCCGGGACTCAGCACTGGTGGAAAGTTTTTGACTGCTTGCCTAGAAGTAATAGGAAAGAAGTAGGGTTGCATTTTGTCAATTGGTCAACTAATGTGTTGTTAGGGTCTCAATCTATGTTTAAAAAAAATGCATGCTGAATTAGGCTAGTTATTCCCTTATTTGATTTGAAAAGATCATTCTCCATGATTCCATCAGTCGACAAAATACTATAACCATTAGTCGACTGAGATTCTATTGTCATGCAACATTCTATTTATTTCCTATGCTGCATTAGAATAATTTCCTAGCAGTCATACATGTCCTCCAGCAGGTGGTGTCATTACACTGCAGTGCCTCTCAGCCAGTGCAGGTGTGCTATTCTTGCTCCTCTATTTGCCAGATATACCTACCTTTCTTGACTCAAACACCCAATGACTCTTGCCATCATCATCCACTTGATTCCACCATCTCAGGCCAACCAACAATCTGCCAGTCACATTCTGAAAAGTCCAAGTGGAACCAATCTTTAGATGGACTGTGTATAAAGAGTGAAGTATAGACCCAATGAACTGTGGATCAAAGTTGACCCAACTTCACTGAGACATTCTACCCACTTTGACGGTCCAGAAGTCACACGAGAGCAGGAGGATGATGGTGACCATACAGGCGATGAAGCTACTGCTTAGGATCTCACAAAATAAGTACACCAAGATGGCACTTGTACGGAAGAAGAGATGGAAGAATGTGACCAGTGGATGTCTGCAACACAAGATGGTGTATGAGCATTTCTATCTTGATGGTCAGATGAAAATTTCCTGCCACAAATTGTCTTAAGAACAGTTAAACGTGACCACGTTGGAGTGATAACTTTGCAAAACTCACTTAATTTTAGACTTTCTTTGGTTGATTGTATCTTCATCATCACCAAAAAGTGGAGTATCTGCATCTTGAGAGTCCTGTAAAAATCAAAGTTTGACAGCTAACAAAGTTAATGTCACTTTTAGTTAGCCTAACGTTAGCTAGCCAACCTTTTTCTTAGCCCAGATTGCAATAATCATAGACTAGCTATAGCATAGAGTAGCCTAATTTTAAAAGTAGCACGATAGCCTATCATTTGAATGATTATAAAATTACACCGTTATGGTTTCAAAATGTTCTGAAAATCTTCAAATTAATAGAGATAGGTCACCTGTCTCAACATGTTCACACCTGTTGACACCTGTTCCTGATGACGTGGATGTAAACAAAAACGTGTGTCAAGGACCCTTGGAAGAGCTGTCTGGAAAGTTGCCTGTCTTAAATTGCAAGCAGTTACTACCATGAACAGCCTATTGTAGGCTTCTTCTTTTACAAAGTAACAAATAATTTGTGAATAAAAGATAGCAATGATTGTGTGATTATTATAATGCACAGTACTAATGTTTAGAATGGTAAATGGTAATAATAATGCTGTTTCATAACTTCGTCAACGATTGCGAAATTATTATAAGGCTGACAAATACATTTGTTTCAGACTTTATAAAAAGTGCTTAATAATAATAATAATAATAATAATAATACATGTGACACAATAATTTAACAATTATTCATCCAGCTCACTTTATTGCTCTGCTTTATTTTCAGGTCATATAGGTCATATCACACAAATCTAAACTTAAAAAATGTATCTTTATAAATACTAATAGGCCTACTCTTCACATTCCCAAAATGAAATGCTGTACATATAATAA